>PVKE010009020.1:0-46006 GCA_004027555.1 Craseonycteris thonglongyai | reverse complement strand
GGCTTCTCTTTATTTTTTCTTTTGGGCTCAGTTGTGGGAGAAGGAGATTTTGGGAGAGGGTTGGGGGAAGCAGACAGCTTCTGTGTCCTGGGGCACTTCAGGTTGCTGTCTTAGCTGTTAGATAGCAGGGTAGTAAAGGTGTGGTCAGGGGTGGGGGCATGTGAGTAGGAGCTAGGGCGGGCCTGAGACACAATAGCAGGTTCCTCTTTCAGCAGTGGGGCTGGTGGTTCAGTGTGGGCGGGGCGCAGGAGCTTTGGTCTTTCCTCCTCCTGGCTGCCCCTCCTTCAATCGTATCTGTAAGCCACGCCCGCAGGGCAGCACTTGGGTGGGCTGGGGCTTGTTAGAGGCCTAGGTCAGCCACGCTGTTCCGCGCACTGGCAATGACACCGTGGAGACCAGGCCGGCAGCCCAGTTGCGCACGTGGTCCACAACGCCCCAGAGGCCTGGTGGGCTGGACGCCAAAAGCCCGGGTGCGTGCATGCAGCGATGCGCCATGGCCCTGTGGGCAGGGCACCTAAAGCCCAATTGCGCGCTGGCAAGCAGCGCTGCGGTGGCCTGGTGGGCGGGGCGCCGAAAGCCCTGTTCTTGCTGGTCTTTAAAAAGAAAAAGGAAAAATCCTCTTCAGAGTGACTGAAATGAAGGTGCTCGGTGGCAAGACATGTGACCGTGTCCCTCTCAGCTGAGGAAAAGAAATGCCAGCCTGGAATTTGAGACAGTCACTGGTTTCTCCTTATTTCACCTCCAGAATGAGAGAGGAGGGAAGTCCTGACTCCATTCTGCTTGACGTGAGACCCAGACCACAGTCCAGGCCAGACAAGGCCCTGGAGGCACCATCAAAACTCTCCGTGTCTGCTGAGTGGGGCTGAGAGCACTGCCCAGGCTTGGCACTCCTATCCCATTTATCCTTCCCTGCCCCCATGGCAGACACCATTGTTCTCATTCTGCATGTGCCACTGTGGAGGCTCTGAGAGTCAGGAAGCCAGCTGAGGCCCCAGCTATTAAAGGCAGCTCAGGGTCCATCCATGCAAGAGAAATCCGGGCAGTTCCCACCTGTCCAGTGGGCTTCTTTATCAGTCCCCACTTCTGCTTGTGGGGCTCATCCACTCAGCACTGAGGACTCCCTGGAAGAAGTGGTCTCAACTGGCCTTCTCCAACCGCGGAGTTGGGAGAGGCGCTGAGGTATATGTGAGCATGGGGAAGGTCACAAGCAGAGGCCTGGAAGTTCAGGTGGCTGCATGAGGTCAGGGGCTGGTGGCAGTGGGAATGAGGCAGATCTGGGAGCAGGAGGCTCTGGACCAACACAGCCCATGCAGGCAGAGGCACACCCAGACTACTTGCCTAGGACCTAGGCCGGGGATGGCGAACCTATGGCACGCGTGCCCAAAGTGGCATGTGGAGCAATTATTTCGGCACACGGAGCTGTGAATACCATTTAAAAAATTATTTATACTCTTATAGACATAAAAATAATCGATACCTCTATCTCACTCAATGGGTTGGCACGCGAGTCGAGCGAGTATACTCTTATTTCATAAACTTTGGCACTCAATCCCCAAAAGGTTCGCCACCCCTGGCCTAGGCTCTCCCAAAATTGCACAGAGGCAGTTCAGATTCAGGTGAAAGCTCCCTCCCTTTCGTCATGCCCTGCCCTAGAAACAGCCAGCCCAGGGGCTACTTGGGGGCAATAAGCAGTGCCCTGGGCTTTTGGTATAATTCCTCTATACTTCCCCTTCCCACCTCCATACTCCTGGACCCTCTGAAGCACCCCAAGGCCTCAGTGGGGCCCAGCACTCTCAGCCTCTGCATATGTCAGACAGCTTGGTCCCGCCCCACCCAACCCACTGGCTGGGTTAACATCTCAGGTGGCTTCCCGTCAGGCTGCCTCCAGGCCTCAAGGCCACTAGCTTTCTAGCTCCCACTGCCAGTGCTTGACCTAGTCTCCTCAGGGGCTCAGCCACAGTGTACCCACCCACCCACTGGGGTGGTCATTGGATTCCCTGGAGGGGATGGGAAGTCTCAGGTGGCCTTTCTTGATGACAGCCAGAGACTGTTCTTAATGATCAGCTTGTTTCAGTGGTTTCGACTTCGAGATCTGAGAGAGGACATTGGTGACCCTTCTTTCCGTAGCTCTCTCCTCCAACTTTCTAAAATGCATTTTATTCTCTCATTCATTCAGTATCCACCGAAGCCCACATTGTCCCTTGGTTTTGTTTTTTTTTGGCTCGCAACCTCCAGGCCTGAACAGTGCCCCCTACCCTGCCAGGTTCCTCATTCTTCCCTTCTCAGGGCCTTCACACACTCCATTCCTTCTGCCCACAACACTATGCTCATTTCTCTTCCCATGGCTTCCTCATATACCTCCTTCAGGTCTTGGCTTTAAACATGACCCAGAGGTAGTCCTTGGTCTTCCTATCTCAGTAAGTAGCTCACCTGTCTTCTCTTTCATTGCATGTGAGAGGTACTTTGTCCAGTGGTGAGACCTTGGGTTCTCCAGCCCAAATGGCTCAGGATTCCACTTCCTCCATTTACTTAGCTGTGTGTTCTTGAGCAAGTGTCTTCACCTCTCTGGGCCTCAGCTTCCTCATTTCTAAGTTGGGAAAAGTAATAGAAGTTATTTATAGTAGGTTGTTGTGGCTAAATGGATTAATATAAGAGCACATTTATAAGGGAACATGTACTTGTAGCTTCTGATGATCCTGGCTACTTACCTGTTCACCCAATGACTAATGGGCGCATCTGCTGTGAGCCCCATGAGGATAGAGACTGAATCCACACACTCAGTAAATGCATGTGCCAAACCCTTCTCTGGGGACAAGGCAGAGAAATGAGTCGCTTACAATCTCACTGCTCAAGGAACTCACAGCACAGGGAGGAAGCCCCGAGTGGGCAAGTAGGCAGATGCAGACTGAGGAGGTCTTAGGCCTTTCCAGAAGGTGTCTAGAGGAGCTGCCTTTATGGTGTCTAGAGAATCCAGGGGGTGGCATGGGTGCCAGCAGCTTGGCTAAAGCTAGGAGTAGGCACTGGGACCCTGGGGGAAGGCTGGTTTGGCCCAGGTATGTACAATGGATTATGGGGAGGAGGGCCAGTGAGGAGCAGAGCAGGGTCCTAGGGTGAAAACCTGGAGGGCCCTTCTGAGAGCCTGCTAAGGTCTGTCCTGCCTCCAGCTCTTTCTGCCCAAAGCCCCTCACAGCTCTGCATTTCCAAGTGCTCATTTTAAATCAGCCAGTACTTTGGCACTGGAGTCTTTTCAAGCCCACATCTCAGAACCACAACCTAAGGAAGGAACTCCTTTTTTCTGACCTCCATTTTTCTTCCCTCTGTTTCCAATCACAGTTTCTTTTTCTTTTTGCATCCATGTTTATCACCATCGTTCAGAGCCACAGAAAGATCTGAGCCACAGAAAGTTCCAAGCCACCACCACAGTTGTTTGTGTACCTACCTGCACCCCTTGGCTCATAACCTCTACCTTCAGCCAGCCCTCCACGTGCCACATCACCCTCTGCCATGCTTTTCCTGACACCCCTAGCCTGCCCCCCATTGTGTCTTTGCCTGGGAGCTTCCAGAGGGCAGGGCCTGGCCATGCCCTGAAACTGCCCTTTATAGGTGGGGTTCCTGTGGTCAGACTCTGCCCAAGCCACCATCTGTGTCCCTGTCCCAACGCCCACCCACAGACTTCCTGTTCTCCAGTGAGGGACCAGCCTGTCCAGAGCCTCCCTGAATTGAGTGTGGCCACTGTTATGCAAAGACCCTGTCTCCTCAGTGCAGTCTCGGTGATCCTGCAGTCCCTCCTCATGGACCGTGTGTTTTCACATGCTATGGCCAGTGTGTCTAACAGAGAGGAGACAGCCCTGCCTAGGTGCCTGAGCCCTAGGCCCATGCTCTGTGAAGCCCAGTCTAGGATACATCAAGTAGAGGGGCAGGGGCTATCTATCCTCTTTTCTGATTAATGCAGAGGTTTCCCCAAGACAGGGGCTGCTGCATGATCCCCAGGCCCTTCCCCAGTGCACCTGACCCCCTCTATTCCTGGGTTGGGAGCTGGAGGAACTGCCTGCACTCTTCCCTTCCTCAAGGAATGCAGGGTCAGAACCCTCAGAAGCCCTATGGGCCTGTCACTGACAGTAGGACCATCCCAGGGCAGGGGGATCCAGAAGAGTGGGGCAGTCAGCTTGAGCTGCCACTTGAAGGGCAAGTCAGCTGGGCAGAGAGACTGGGCAAGGCTTGGGCAGGGGGAGCCAGCCAGAGCTAAGGGCTGAGGCCACCCACTGTGTTCATTGACTGGAGTTGTGGGGAGAGTCAGTCCTGAGGGAGGAGCCGCAGGCTGGGGAGGTCTTGGGCAGGGAGGGGCTTAGGGCCACCCTGATGGTTGACACTCCAAGGACCTCACCATCCAGGAAAGATATGGAAACAAACCCATTCCCCAGTGTGGCACATGTTTTGTTGGGGATGGACTTCCTGGCCAGTACCCTCTCAACCATCAGGAACACAAATGTTCTTTTTACCTCTGTTACCAGGTGAGGAGCCAGCCCAGAGACCTCACATGGCCATCCTGAGCCACACTGTAGTCTGTGGCAAAGCCATGCCCCTGGGGAGGGCCCACTTAGGCACTTGGGAACTGACCCTACACTGCTGGATGGGGTTGGCTGCCTGATTGCAGGAGGCCCAGTTCCTAAACACCGTTCATTACAGGAAGATTGGGAGGGCGTTAGGTGTTCATTTGACACATTAATTTTAGGGGCCCATCCTGATGGGGAACATGGTGTGCTTGATGGGGAGGGGAGGGTGGGATCAGCCCTGAGAGCTCCACTCCTGCTGAACTCGGGCCTGGAACACATGTGAGCTAAGTCACCTGGGGTGGCCAGCTCTGGGCCAGGGGCATCGCCCTGCTCTCTGAGCTGGCAGGGCAGCCTGGGGCACCACACAGGTCAACTGAAGTAGCAGCCACTGACCTGGGCACTGATGACAACTGCTGATATTTGGGAAGGACTCAGCACATGCCAGGCAGGTGCTAGGTCAGCTCTTCACACAGTGTCTCGTTGCTACAACAAGCTCTGCCAGCTTCCTGAGTCTAGAACCCCATGAGGACTCTGACCAAGCATTTCTCAGAGCCACCAGCTTTGTCGTCAGAGCCACCAGAATGGAGAGGAGGCTGGGCATTTGCGAAGCTTTTCCTCCTGCCATGCTGACTCCTCGTATTGACTGTTGTGATAGAGATTGTGCCCATTTCCCAGATGAGAAAATAGAGATGGACTGACTGCCTGCCTTGAGAGAGCTCACAGTAAGCCCATGTCAGACCTAGGCCATGTGCTCCAATCCTACCCTCTTTTCCACGTTGGTAAACAGGCTATGCAGGATATAGGAGTAAGGTGGCTGAGATGGTGGACACAAGCAAGGTTCTGTCAACTTGGGTGTTGGTCCTAAAGTCAAGGAAACCAGGTACAATGGGTGTACTGCCCCCCTCCATATCTTCACTTTATCACAGAAGGCACTGGCCCTGAAGGTATTTTATGTCATCGTAGTTATCTGTATCTTGTGAAAATGTTTTGCCCCATGAAAATGTAGTGGGGGCTTTCCTGCCTCCTCAGAGAACTTCAAAATATAATTTATACTATCTTAACAATTCAAGGTCATGATGAAGACCACAGTGTGGGCCTTACAGGGATTGTTCTGTGTGGGGCCCTGAACTGACACCTAATAAATGCGCTGAGTGGACCATTCTAGGTTCAAGTACTCAGCGGTGGGTGAGGGCTACAGGGTGGTGGACAGGTGGCCTAGCATCTCAAGGTTGGGGGCACCTTTAGGAGTCATCCAGGGAGGCCATCCCAACCCAGGAGGGGCGAGGGCTCTTCCACCTTTTGGGAAGGTGGAGGAAGCCGGTGCTGCAAGGAGATGACCACAGCTTGGACTGGAGAGGATGCCATTTCCAGCCTTTGGAAGCAGTGAGCACACGAGCAGCCACTGCCTGGCATCGAGGCCTCTAACATTTTTCCATTCACTCTTCACTCATTTGTTCACTCAAGCATATGTTCTGTAGAGGAGATGGCATTTGCATGCATTATAAGAGTGGTGGGTGTGAAATTGGGAAGGGACAGAAAAGGCGGGTCAGTGCTGAGGAAGAGCATAGCAGAACGCATGGTGAACTGTGTGTGTGGAAAACCGCAGCTGCGCCTGGGCTGAGGTGAGGGCAGCAGCTTCTGTGTATGCCCGAGCAGTTTGGCCTTGACCCCTAGGTTCAGATTCGGAGAGGCAGGATTGGAGCGGTGGTACAGAACCTGCCTTCCTGGTCACTCATCTCAAACTCAGAGAGGCCTCTGGGACTTTTGCCTCTTTTGTCTCTGTTTTGAGAGGTACAGGAGTTAGAGCTTTGGCCACCAGAGAAGGAAGAGCAACACGTGGCGAGCTCCTTACAAATTAAGAAAGCTAATCAGAACATGTGTTCACCTGGGCTCAGCACCTGAGCGGCAAGGCCCTTGGGCTACTGGAAAGGTGGCACACCAGAGGCTGAAAGCCCAGCTGCACCCTCCACCCACCTTCCACATGTGCCCCACTCCAGGAGGCCCTGCCAACTGGCGCCAGACCCACCCCTCCTCTAGATCTTCCAAGGGCCCACACCCTATGCCATGCAGGCGTGCACATGCGCAGCCATGGGCACACATGTTCTCTTTTCTGGGGCTCCCCACACGTCTGCATTCCTCTGTTCAGATGCCATTTTAGCAGCAGGGTCTTTCCTGACCACTTCTGTGAAGAAACAAAGCTCCCTGCACCTCTGCCGAACACCATCAGCACGGACATCCATACTCTAACCTGGCTGAATGCCTTGTCCTGTGCTGGGACGGAAGCTCTGCCAGGCAGGTTCTGTGGGCCCAGCACCCAGAGCAATGCGGGACACAAAGTAGGTGCTCAGTCAATAGCATCAAGTGAGCAAACAGACTGCACGGCCTTGAGCAAGTGGCTGAAGTCTTGATCTCTGAAGAGAGTGGCTGCTTGTGTGCTCACTGCTTCCGAAAGGCCGGCAATGGCGTCATCTGCAGTCCCAGCTGTGGCCGTCTCCTTGCAGCACCGCTTCCTCCATCTTCCCAAAGGTGGACAAGTCCCTGCCCCTCCTGAGTTGGGATGGCCTCCCTGGCTGACTCCTTGAGATGCTAGACCACCCTGCAGCCCTCACCCACCGCTGTGCCAGGAACGGAATGCCGTGGCTTCATGCAGAACTGGGCAGAGTCCAAGTTTCCAGGCCCACTATTCATCATCACCGCCCCACATTGCACTGAGGGCTACACCTGTGTCCACCTGACAGGTCCTTGGAGGGCAATAGAGGTGACGCATCTGCTACACAGAATACTCCCAGGGCCTGCCCCAGGCTCACTCCATAGAGCTCCATGTGCCCCAGCCTTGTTTAGGGGATGCCATGTGCTGGGTGCAGCCCCCATCTCAGGCTCTGCCAGTGTTTGCTTTCTCCCTCCCCCACCCCGTTTCTCTTGGCCCATCAGGATCTTCAAAGGATGGGGGCTTCCTCTGAGCCCAGCCTTGCTCTGACACCCCCAAAGGACCACACATATGCAGACACTCCTGTGTGCATGGAGGAGTGTGTAGCAGCTCACCCAGTACCAGCAGCATAGGCACCTGGTGTTTAAGGTCTCCACAAACTTAATTTGGAAAAACAGGACGAAGGCATTGTTTCTAGGGCTGAGGAAGGCAGGGAGCATCACCAGAGCCCCTCCCCATGCCAGGTTCTCTGCAGGGATCTGGTGGAAATCTACTCACTGCTGCTCTGAAGTGCTGTTTCCTGCCCTCTGCCAGAGCACGGAGATTGTTCGACCCATTTCACAAAAATGGAAACGAGTTCAGGGCGACTGATCCCCAAGTACCCAGCAGAACTGGGAGGCCCTGACCCTGTGACTTCCCCATGGCTGGCTATGGAGCAGGGTCAGGCCCAAGAAATGGGCCATGATCACAGCCATTCCTTGGTGCTCAGGCTGTGATTCCCAGATGGCTTAGTACTCCCCTGCCCTTGGAGCCCAGGCTCCTGAGAGTGGTGGGACCTCTGGTTGGAAGTACTCCAAGCTGAGGCCTTTGCACTCCCCCACACTCTAGGTAAGCCTCTCCAGATGTACATAGTCCCACCAAGCCACAGTGAAGGATCTGAACCCTGTGGCCACAAAGATACTAAATCCCACCCAGGACAGAGCCACAGACAGTGATTTGGAAGAAGAAAGACGTGCACTAGTAGGAGAGAAATCACTTCAGCCCATCAGCAGCTCACAGGACAGCAGTGAGCCAGGGGAAGCCATTTCATCCCCATCAGAGAGCCCAGGGCTGGTGGCAATGACAAATAACCAGGGAGCCAATTACAATGCAAGGTGCAGGGGGAGAAAGACCAGGACATGGGGAGGAAACAGTGAAGCCACTTATGGGCACCTGCCCTGTGCCAGGCCCTGTGCTAGGCCTGTGTCCAGCAGGCACACAGCAGAAGGCTGCCAAACAAACCCTGTATGTGTGCAATGACAGTACAGCCCATCTTGGAGGGTGTGCTGGGTATTGGTGGAGTAAGGGTGCCCGCATGCCAGGGGAGTAGGTCAGTCCCCACACACACTGGTCTGCCTGGGCTTTTCCTCTGAGACATCGCACGTGCCCACAGCCCATGGACCTGTGCCAACCAGTGGGCAGCCCAGCTGTGGCCAGCGAGGGTTAAACCATGGGAGCCTACAGTTCTCGAGAGTATGGACAGGGACCACTGAAGCTTGACACTCTCCCTGCCCTGACCGCTGGAAGGAGCAGCCAGCCCCTGCTCTCCCCGGCTCTGGAAACGGGCTGATACCGTAATCAGGATGCCACATACGGATCCTGGACGATGACGAGTCCCAGGCCTTTGTTCTTCGTTATTATAGATGAAGTTTTTCCCCCTGTCATAGAAATGACTTTAATATGTGGAATTTTATTTTTTCAAGAAGAGCAGTATAAGGAAGACTTTTATTGTCAATAAGCTCTACCTTTTAAACTAGTTATCTTAGTTTCTGCTCTAGGTATTTTAATTGAAGATGAACTGCTGTTAAAGCGTGTACACATTTAAGGAGCATTTGGAGTATTAACATTCCACTCCTCAGTGATGGGGACAGTCTTTGTGGGGCCACCAGGAACCATGCCCTCCCTGCCGCCTGCCTGAGGGGCAGGTAGGGGAGAGCTCCCGCCAGCAGTGGCCTCCTGGAGGCACGGCCAGCTGTGTGTGTTACTGCCCTCATCCTGAGCAAAGGCTCGTAGCTGGGCAGTAAGGCCGCTGCCACATGGCTCAGAGCTCTGGCTGCAGCAGTGCCACATCACTCTTCCCCCGGCTGACCCCTCTCCTGGAGGCTTGGACTCAGGCCTAGTCACCGTCCTCTGGCCATTACCTAAGACTGACTTAGTGGCCACTATGTTCCAGGAGCTGAACATAAGCAGCTGAAGGCATGGCCCTGCCCTCTAGGGGGGTCTCTGGTTCAAGAGATGTGCGTGTGCATGCGCATGCACACGCAGGGGCGCACGTGAGGGCATCACTGGCAGACCATCCATCAGGCAGAAAGGTGGCACTTTGTGGTGCTCTCTGAAAGGAGCGCTGGCTCCTTTCCTCCAAACCACCCATAAAGAACTTGGGTTCCAGGCAGTAATGAGGACATGTGATCACTTTTCTATCACTCACTCTTTGGACTTGGGAGAGCCATTTTGTATCCCTAAGCCTCAGTTTTCACCTCTAACGGTGGAGTGGGTGCTGTTCCCTCCTCCTAGGCATTGGGGAAAAGTGCTTTTCCAATCCTTCCTGGGCCAGGCCTTGTGCCAGGCTCTGGGATCTAGTTTCTGTCCTCAGAGAGCCACTCTCAGGTAGGGAACGGAGCACACTCATACCCACGCTGAGGGTCATGTGGGATCAGGACCAGCACTGAAGCGCAGCCCTGAGGGCTCCAGGCCACGTGCATAGAGACCAGCTCTGAAGTCAGAATGCATGTCCCCGCTGTGTGCCTCAGCTTCTGTGTGTGTAGGTAGCCCCCGGGGAGTGGCTGCAGGGCTGAGGAGCACTGCTGCCCAGAAGCTCTGAGCAGGGCCTGGCGTACGATAGAGGCGTCGACATGGTAGTTGGCATTACTGCTGCTACATGTGATTATCCAGCGCTGCCTAGCGCCCACCTTTGGGGCAGCATGGGTCAGACCTGCCTCACACAAGGAGGCATTTCCACCTCAGACCTCTGTGCCACTTTCAGTGTCCATCTGGGCAGTGGCCAAGGCCATTCCTCCTACCACCACCACCACCTTTGGGACCCAGAGCATAGCAGCTCCAGGGCTCATCCCTGGGAGTCTACGGGTGAAGTGCCCACCCATCCAGCCCAAAATAACCAAATTGGGGTGGCCCCAGCCATGTCCTCCCTTGCATCTTGTCATCTCCTCCCCACTCTGAGGCAGTTTCAGCCCATTCAGCCCATGGCCAGACCCACAGCCAGACTCCCAGACCTGTGGCAAGTGGACAGCTTTGTAAAACCCCAGGCCTGAATGCAGTCACTGCTCCCTGATTACCAGCTGTGTGAACATGGGTGGTCACTTCTCCTGCCTAGATGGTGACTTATAGGATATCCGCTGATCTGTGCAGCCCGCCTCACCCCAGTGCCTTCCCTCCCCATGCAGACTTTTTCAGACATCAGCCCAAGGCCCAGCCAGAAAGAGTCCCCAGGAGCCCTCCTGCCTGAGCTTACCTCTTGAAAACTGCCATTCAGAGGCAGCTCAGCTCCTTCCCAAAGTTTCACGGCCCCTGCCGCTGCCTGGCACCCTCCCTCCCCCAACCATGGAGCATTTAGCCCATGCCTTCTAAACAGTCAGGCACCCACATGGCTGTTCCCACTGTACTTATAGGAAGCCTGCGCTGAGGGAAAAGAACTAGGTCCAGGTACCCTGGGTGCTGAAAAGCAGAGATCTGGGTAGGCTTGGCATATGGGACAGGAGGTTAGTACACTCCCTCCTCCTCCCCCAGCCTGACCTCTTCTGATGTCCTGCTCTCCAAGCCTCTTGTGGATTGACAGGACCTGACTTGGCTCCCTGGCTGTGGGAGGGCCATTAGGGGCCAGACAGGCAGGTGGGTGAGCTCTGACTCCCTTGGATGGGGTGTTGCCCTTGAGAGAGGGCCTGCTGTCAGGGCCTGGCCCACTGGCAGTTGAGACAGAGGACAGGTGAGCCAAGGTAGCCAGTAGCACCCATTCCTGACACTGCTGGCTGCTGCTGCAGGCTATATGTGGGGCATCTGAACATGGGGCACAGTATGTAGGTCCCCTTGGAGGAGGGAGGCCAAGAAGGCACGGAGAAGGTCAAACCAAGATGCTAAGCCTTTTGCTGAGAGACCAGGGCAGGGGTAGGGTTTGCCAGGTAGGTGGCACCATCCAGCACCCAGGCTAAAGGAGCACAGAGCCAGGGCAGGGGTTGTGGTGGGGCCCCGTGCAGGAGTCAGTGGTGCTCCAGCTCTGGGCTGTGCAGCCTCAGGCAAGGGTTCGCACTGCCTGAGCCTCCAGGCTGCACTCCAGGAATGGCCTCAGTCACCCCCCACAGCCACTTCAGGGGGTGTGGCCCCACCCCAGGTGAGTGTCATGCTGGTCCTGGGCCTCCCCTCAGAGGGATGGGCAGGAGCCAACCCCCACCAGCCCCGCACCCTGAGTCATTTTCTATTTCAGAATGGTTTGTTTTTGCCTTAACAAAATTCTTCCTTCCACATGATGCACTGGTTTTCCCTCGCCATGCACCCCCAATCTCCAAAGCCATGACTACATTATAATTTCAATTTACACAGTGTGCGAAAGATTTCTGCAAAGGGTCCTTTTTTGTTTTGAAGAATTCATCATTGCTGCTAAGAAGCTTAATATAAATTAAAGGAGGAATTAGGCAACATTAAGACATCAAAATGGGGGTGCGGTGCCCACTGCCTCTCCTCCCCCCAATCAAAGAGGCCGCATGGAGTGTGCGCTCAAGACCCTCAGAAAGTGTGATTCCAATAAAGGGCTTGTTCTGTCTCCTGCCTTCCCCTAATTCCCTTTGTTGTAGGGACAGCAGAGAAAGTGTCTGATAAAAACTTAATCACCTTATCTTTTTAAAGCAAATTGCGTCTTTGTTTACATATGGGATCCATAGCAGGAAGGGAAAGGAGGGAGAACCAGGCGCTGTCCACTGCAGCCAGCCACTTAAAGGCTTCAGCCTCCAAGGAGAAACTCAGAAAACCAGTCCTGACCAGGAGATGGCAGAGGATTCCAGTCACCAGCACCCCTCAGAGAGTTCTGGGGTTCAGCAGGATGGGAGCTGACTCGTGTCCAGGCTGTCCCTCTCAGCCAGTCTCACCTTTCTTTGCCCACTCACACCGGCCCCTGTGTCCAGCCCAGCTCTCCCTCACCACGGGGCCAACTCAGAGCTGCCCTGGCCCGTCACTCCTTGATGGCTGGCAGAGCTAAGTTCCTACAGGGCCCACAATACCCTGGCCTCAGGCAGAAAGAGGGATCTGGGTTCAAGTCCTGCGTCTCTACTGGTCACCTGCAGGATAGGGCAGCAGCAGCAGCCCTGTGCATATCAGACATGATTCAGTCTCACCCTGTGTCAGAGCCACTTATGCCCTGGCTGAACCTCCCATTTCTGCCCCCTCAGCCCTCTCACTGCCAGGCCCACCTCTGGCCTCACTGTCAGTAGTACATGCTACACAGGCCACCATGTTAGCCACACCAGAGGTCTTGTCAGACTGCACTGCCCACACCTCCCATGATCACCTGTGACCTGTTTGGGGCAGCTTCATAACTGGGGGCAGGTGAGCAGAGACCCCTTTCTTTAGGTGAAGTGGAATACTGAAGCCCACCGTGTAGCAGTGCAGCTGCCCTATTTGAGGGACCTCAGCCCAACTGCTCAGAGCCACCTTGTTGAAGGAGGTCCCCTCATTTGGGCAGTCCCTCCTGTTCACAGGCCAAACATCCAGCCCAGACCAGGGCCTGGCTGAATTCAAGGCCCTCTGTGAGCCAACCCCCGCCATCCCATACACTAGCCCAGCCCAGCTGCCAGGCATGTCCCTCTGAGCTCACTAGCCCATCCATCATCACCAGGATGCTGACCCCAAAAAGAGCCCCACCCTTTGACCTGACTCTTTCTGCCCTGTCCTTTCAGCTCTCTCCAAAGCTGCTTGTTCTAGGAGGGGGGCAGTGCTAGAGTAGTTGGAATTATTATAGCTAGCTTGATAGGGCCACCAAAGGGGCTAGTGACCCCAAGCTGCTTGCAAGGGTTCAGTTCCCACTGGGAGAGTGTAAACCGCCCACCAGCGTGGAGGCCCCTCTTCCCGTCTGGTCCCCAACATGAAAGCGATGCCAGCAATTGGAGGCAATTTGCTGGCCTTTGATGGCTGTGTCAGGGCCACACCCGTGGCCAGGGCTTGGGAAACCGTTGTGCTTCCCGCATTCTTCCCTGATTACCCCCAGCCTGAGCCAAGACCCAGCAGCCTCCAGCCCATTGTGCCTTTGTGTGGAGTTGGTGCTCGGTGAGAAAGGCCAGCCTGGCCCTGGGAGAGTGTCCCCAAGGAAAGCCACGGGCAGCAGTGTCACCCCCAGGGTCACACCAGCCTGCCCCCACTGCCGCCTCCATCTGGGCTCATCAAGAGTGGAACAGGGCTGCCAAGCTCCAAGAACCCCTAGGTTTGGAGGGAAAGGCAGGAGATGTATGCTCAGGCCCTGTGGAATGATGGCCACAGTGTAAACTTCACAGGTGTGGTGCATTTTTCCCTCATGGCCTCCCTGCCAGGTAGGGAGCCAGGCTCCCGATCACGTGGGGTGGAGGAACAGCTCTCTGAGCCAGGGCTTCTTCCTGGGCTTGCAGACAGGTATTCACTAGTCCTGGGGGCACAGGACTGTCTCAGAGCCCTCCTCTTCCCTCTGCTGCCCTCGCTCCTGGGTGAGACTGTGCTCATCATGCCCTTTGTTTCCATCCAGCAAACCCTCCCTGAGCTCACAGGCCAGGCCCTGTGCCCACCACTGAAGAGGCAGTCCCTCACAGACCACTGGGCAGATGGGCACAGAAAGCAAACATCATGCTAGAGTTCCAGGAGGGACCCCGGTTGGCCTGGGCTGGTAAGGGGAAGCCTTCCCCTGGAGACAGTGGCTGAGCAGGAGTAGGCAGACAGAAAAGGCAGGAAGAGTGTTTCAGACAAAGGGGTTGTGTGTGAGGAGGGCCTGCTTGATTGCTTCTGGTGGGAGTTCTGAGCATGCTTGGAGATGGGGGCAGGGAGGCATGGAGGGAGGCTCGGAAGCCAAGTAAGAGAACTGTCTCCCATGGTGGAACCCAGCCTGGAGGGTGCGCGTCTGCCCTAGAGCAGCCCCTCCACAGCAGGGGCAGGACCAGTGTGGGCAAGCATGGAGAGCAGGGGTGGGCTTTTAGGAAGTTGTGGACGGAGAACTCCTAAGCCTGTGCCTCCCAATTACGGCTCTCAGTGCAACAGCATCTCCTGCCTCCAGGGTTCTGTTAGGCCCCATCCTCTACCCAGCAGAGCCCAATAGCTGCAGAGACTGTACCAAGGCCTAGAGATGGCGGTGAGCTGTTTGACCCAGGCAGCTCTGACAGCCTTCCCCAAGTGCCCTCTCTATCTCCCTGGGGCCCTCGCCCCACTCCCTGCCACCTCCCCAAGCACCTGTGGATTCGGCAGCCTGATTGCATGGGCGCTGCCTCCTTGGGACTCGGGCCAGGCTGCAGGAGGCTGCAGAAGTGGCTCTGTAGTCGATGGCCCTGTGGGCACCGGGGTTATGTTAGAAACCTTTGGAATAGAGAAAAGTGAAAGAAGAAAGCTCTGCTTGTAAGTGTACTTCTGACCCCAGATGGCCTAATGGATAGCCTTCTAGTATGTTCTTTTTCATCCCAGAGCTAGAACGGAACTCCTGCAAAAATTTTGATTCCTGCATGTTTTTAATTAACATTATAACATCAGTCTGTCTTTGTGTAACTTTAAACTCTTCTCGGGTCTCACTTTTCATCTCCCCGAACATTCTGCCACAGCAAATGCATGCTGGTGCTGTCCCGACTGCCCTCCCTGTGGTGTCCACACACTAACCGGGGATCAGGGAGCCTCTCTGACTTGGCCCGTCTCTGCTTCTGCAGAGCTGAGGGGCCTTGGGCCAGCTCCTAGTCTTCTGGACCTGTTTCTTCACACGGTGTTGTGGGGATTCCACACCTCTAAGTGTGGTAACACAACTCTCAGCTGGCATGATAGCACTGGATCCTAGAAGCGGGTTGCGGTCCACGCTGTAACCATGTCGGGAGGTTAGCAGCCAGTGCTCACATAGCAGGGTCTCATCTGGTACGGATTCATTCAGCAGTATTGTTGGAGCACCTACTGTGAGCGACTGTTCAAGGCACGAGGCTTACAGCATGAGTAGAGTTAACATTTATACTTCAGCAGAGGCGGACAACCAACATCAAGTGAGGGAATAATAGCATATTTTAGGAGGTGATAGTAGCTATGGAAAATAGAGTGGGGTAAGGAGGGGTCAGGGACTGAAGGTGGTCAGGAAGGCCTCACCAGGTAACATTTGCAGTGATTCCAGGGAGGTGAAAATAGGAGCCATTGGAACTCCTGGGGGAGGAATCTCCAAATGTACCAGCCCAGATGGGAGTGTGCTTGGTGTAGTATAGTGAAGGGACAGGTCAAGAAGCAACACAGACCAGATGCGAAGAGGGAAACACGAAAGTCAGAGGCCAGGAGCCACCCCAGGAGGGGCCTCACATTGCTGCCCAGCCCATGTAGCCTCCCTAAGAGAAGGCTGATCACATGGACTGTTTTAAATGGCACAGAAAACAACGGTGCTGTCCCATTTTGAATGGTACATGTGGTCAGCCTCGTCTCACTGGGCTAAATTCAAGATGTCAGTAGGCTGACCATACATACCATTTGAAATGGGACAATACCGTTGTTTTCTGTCCCATTTAAAATGGGACATCTGGGGGAAGCCAGATGGCTCAGTGGGTTAAGCACTCACTTTGCAGCCCTGGGGACCGAGGATCGAGCCCCGGCCCATGCGGACCCATATGCTGAACTGGGGAGTGCCCCCAGTTCAATTCTCTCTCTGTCTCTGTATCTCTCTCTCTCTCTCTCTCTCTCTCTCTGTCAAAACCAATAAATGATTAAATAAATAAATAAATAAAACGGCACATCTGGTCAGCCTACTGAAGAGAGGATGCAGCTTCTTGAGAACAGGCCCATCCTGCTTGCCTCTGTGTCCCCAAGGCCCACGGGAAATGCTTAGGAACTATAGTTGGCACTCAGTCACCACCCTCACCACTCAGCCCCAGGTGGGTGCATGGCTCCTGCTGGGTGCTCAGGGCACCTTATAGATGTGGCATGCTGAAGACCACGTGCCTTCACCCATGCTCGAGCAGCCCGCTCATTCGCACCCAGGACTTTGCACACAGATTCCCTTTGTGCAGATCCGGGCCTGGGATCTCTCTGTGGCCGGCCCCGTGTCATCTGGCCCATGTTCCAGCATTCTTCCTCAGAGAAGTCTGCCCTTGGCCACCTTTTCCCTCCCAGGGACATGGTGGTTTTGTTTCCTTGATTGACTGATGGCTATCTGGATTATCTTGCTGGCTTGATTTCTGTCTGCTCCTTTTCAGGCTAGTAACCCCGTGTAGGCCTGACCCTGGTCTGCATGTTCACCCTCAGTGCCTCTCAATCTTGGAGTGTGTGTGAATGTTTTTGAGTTAAAGGCCAGGGGCAGGGTGGGAGAAGCTCAGCATGACCTGGGGCTAAGTACCACTGAGTCTGGTTGATATGGGGAGCAGCTTCAGCCACCCAACACCCTGTGCCCTTCTCCTCCCTCCATTCACCACTAGCAAAGGAGGGAAAAGGCCACTGAGAACAAAGCAGCTCCCAGTGACATTTGCCATGAATCCAAACAGCCCAACAGCCCCTGTGGGTGGGTCTCTATCAGTAAGGTTTTGTGGGTGTTATGCCCAGGCCACCCTGGAGTGGAGCAGAGGTAAACAAGCCTTACCATCTCAGAAGAGCAATTAAATGGCCACGTCTTCACCGGTGCCAGATAGGTTTTCCGGCTGTGCCCCCTTTACGCAGTGGGAGGTATGCACTGTATGTAACGAGAGCCATCTCAGGTGAGATGGGCTGCCGATTGGGCCACACCTGTCTCCCCAGCCTGATGCAGACGCCGGGGAGCCCCGCGCCTCTCCAGCCATCAGACCTCCTGGCACCAGAGGGAGACAGGCCGCCCATGCCATTTGTCAGGTCTGGTGCCAGCCACCTTCTCTGTTTGCAGAAGGAAGGCCGGGGCTCTGATTCGAAGAGTCAGATACCTGCAGGCCTGGCGCTTTCTCACAGGGACTGGCCTGGGGCCATTCCCACGCCTTATATCCCATCCCAGAAGCAAGGAGACCAGCAGGGTGTGCAGCCTACAATTACACACCATGCTGCCTGGCAAGAGGGCGCTCCCCCTTGGTATAGAACCCAAAGCCCCACAGCGTCCTAGAGCCCCATTAACCTCAGCTGTCCTGGCCTTCCCAGAGGATGCAGGCTTTGCAATGGCCAGCGGTCTTACCTCTACCTGTGCAGAGGGAGACAGAGTCCTTCCTGCAGTGGGCAGGGCAGTCCCTGACTAACTCTCTAGGTGTCCCTTAAACCAGCCTCCTGGTCACTTTTTAAATGTCTCGGAGCTGCAGGGCCGATATAAGATGCTCTCCGCCTGTTCTGCCCTGCAGAACCATTTTCAGGGGTCTGCTGTAAGTGGACTCCCCCTGGAGTGTGGGGGGAGGGGCATAGCCTGCATTTAGTACAAGCCCAAGGATCAAGCCCTGGCTCTTCCAACTCACTGTGGTTCCTTGAATGAGCCACTGCCCTCCTTTAGGCTCTGTGTATCACCTGTAAATTGAAAGCATGCTGAAATCTTTAGCAAACACACATGGAGTACCTGGTCTGAGCCAGAACTAACCCACCTGCCCCTGCTGCCCAGCACTCCCCAGATCAAGGCACCCCGGGCCACTGAAACCTGCACCTGAGCCCTACAGCTGGTCTCTCTTCAGAACTAGCACCCAGGCAAGACAGGCCAAGAACCCCTTCAGGTATCAGCAGACAGAGCAGGGCATGCAGGGAAGGGAGCCCTGTGCCTTATGCCTACCCTCGACTTCTCACCAGCTGTGGACACCCAGCCTCTTAAGTCCACTGGCTGGTGTAGCCCCTCTGAGCAAATCAGAAGTGAGTGCCCTCCAGGGGGGGGTCAGGACCCCTCATTTGGCAAGCAGCATGTGTGTTGGGCTTCACCCTACTGCCCCTCACCAGGTTATAAAGACTGGATCGAGCTCTGCAGAAGTCCCAGATGCTGCCACCTGCTGGGCCTCCCTTCCCCTCACCCATCTCACAGTGCCCTTCAGCTCAGCCTTGCCACAGCCCTGCCAGCTTGCTCCCACCAGGACCTGGTAGCAGGGCTGCAGTGTTCATGGAGGGCAGGCAGCTTGCTCTAGGGCACCCCGCTGGTGTAGAGCTGAGGTGAGGCCTGGCTGTGCTCAGAGCCAGCCGAGTGGTCTTGGCCGGGCCAGCAGCCCACAAAGAGGCTATGCCATGCTGCCACCAAGCAGATGCCTCACAAAGACAGGCCCCCAGAAAAGGACACTACAGCTTGGTATTTCAGGACAACAGTGCAGGAAGGGAAGGATGTGACAGGCAGAGGGAGCAGCGTATGCAGAGGCTCACGTGTGAAGGGTGCCCGGAGTAGCCTTGTGTTCCTCAAGGCTACAGAGAAAGCACCAGAACAATGTGTGTGTGTGGGGGGGGGGGGGGGGGGGGGGGGGCGGCAGGGAGACTGGAGGCCAGTGGAGCGGCTGTTAGTCAGGTGTCAATAGGAAGTAGGTTTCTGCTCAGAAGTTCGGCTGAAGGGAGTGAACAGAGCGTCTGTACCATGGCACATAAATGAGCCAGTAAGACATGGTGGGAAGCAGAGAGGCTGTGCCCTCCCCTGCCATGGGCACAGAGACAGCATCTTCCAGAGCCCAGGAAAAGGACCCCCAACAGAATCTCTGGCCAAAGGAGTTTCGTCAACACCCAGCCACTCTCCTCCTGCCTTCTCATCTGCTGGGGCTCCCATTGGCAGAACCCCGCTAGAGTTCAGAGGGCATGGGAGCCCACTGTGCCACCTGCAGAGGTCAGTTCTGAAGGGCAGAGAACACCTCGCCTGGTGGGCCTGTTTCAGGGTGTGGGTCTCAGCCGGCATGTACTGGGAAGCAGCAGGACCATTTAGAGCAGCTCCCGGTATGCTGCTGATCCCCACTGGGGCCTGAGTGCAGGCAAGGGACCCAGACACCAAGGTGGGAACCCTGCTGAGCTCCAAGCTGGGTGACCAGTACCATGGACTATCGCAAGGAGAGGGCCTGGAATACAGGGAGGTAGGCAGCAGAGGAGCCCACGGGGTGGGGAGGGAAACGGAAAATGAGAGCCCAGGTGGTGATGGGATCCTGGCTTAGCCTGAGGGGGTGTGAGGGTGGGCCAGTGCATGCACCCTTTCAGAGTGGCCAAGTGACAAGCTCTCTCTGTGCTTTGCAGGTGGCCTCAGCCCCGAGTCCAAGAAGATCCTGACACCCACCCTCAAGAAGCGGAGCCGAGCCAGCCAAGGGGAGGTGGCCAAGCAGGAGGAGGGCACAGACCGGCCCGAGCCTGTGCAGAATGTAACACTCAGCCTATCTTTCAAGCGTTACGTCTTCGACACCCACAAGCGTATGGTCCAGTCTCCCTGAGGGCCCCAGTGACCACCCCCAGGGCCACCCTGCTGGGCCCAGGCTGGAGAGCAGGTGGTCACTGAGAGCTGATCCCCACCTGCAAATAAATGTCTTGTGGTGCCCCCACAGCTGATCTTTGTGATTTTGCCTGAGGGTTCCCCTCCCTCACACCTCTTAGGGCTCCTCCCAGGGGTCATGTCAGCGGAACCACCTGGCCTCCTGCCAAAGGGGTTAAGGGAGGGACTCAACTCAGAGCCCAGTGGGCTGAGGAGCCCACAGGGTATTGGGCCCCTAGGCCAGGCTAGGTGGCTCCCAGGGTCTCCAGGGCCTTTAGGGCACATGGGAGGTCTCTGGATAGCTAGATCCCGGAAGGGCACCCATGGCAGGTCAGGGAGCAGTGTGTCACCAAGCCGGGCATCAGGCAGAGGCAGGCTGGAGAGGTTGTTCTTGCATCGCTACTCCAAGAGTCCCTAGGCCCCTGCCCTTGTGCTGGGTACCTGTACTCCCCAGAGACACCTTGTACAGAGTGTGCTGAAGGTCAGGGGTGCCACCTGCACCCACGGGCCATCCTATCTTGAGACCCAAGCTGTTGGTGCTCAGCAAAGGGGGACACGGTGGAACTGACTGAGGGAGAATCAAAGCTTTTAAAGACATTTGTAAAATGAACAGATGTCCCAACCTTCTTTTATTTGGCCTCCAGACGGACACAGAGGCCTAACTTTTATCCCAGTAATCAATGCATCATGCTTTAATTCACAAAAAAATGGCATTAAAAATACGAACAGGGCAGATTTCAATCAAATGACTTGGGTTGTTAAGCCCTGGTGCTGTAGGCAGACAGAAAAGGGGGAGTGGAGCTGCAGAGAGGCTGTCTCTGTGCAGTGGCCTGCAGCAGGCAGCCCTGGTCACACAGCAGACACAGGGCACGTCCCACGAGAACGTGACAGTGAAGGACAGGACCCCAGATGCGAGGCAGAGGGCAGCAGCCAAGGGCAACAGGGCAAGGAGTGTCCAGGCCCGGTCCCCACTTCTTTCGGTGCTGGGAATGAACTGGGGGAGAGTTTGGGGAGAGTGAAGTGGTGTCCTGAGCAGAGCTCTTGCTGCTGCTCTGGGGGGCTCCCGGGGATGCCACCCCAGCCCCTGGGACACCTGCTGTCTAAGGGGAAGCCTCCAGTCGCAACAGTGGGCCTATTGTGTGGCCCTCCGCTGACTGCAGACCAGGCTCCCGCCCCTCTTGTGTAGACCTTCCCCCGAGATGTTGCCACTGAGCTGAGGCCACTCTAGCTCAGGGAGGCAGGAGCTCCCGGGAGGGCTCTGAGGCAAGGTCCTCCCGCCCCAGCCTAGCCCATTCCTGGCGGAGCAGAAAGGCCTTTGTGAGCTCATGTTTGTGCTACCTCCCACAGCCACCCAGCCCTTTGGAGCAGACACACACAGACTGGGGTCTTCTGGGACTCGCTTCTTGAGGAAACCTCCACCCACCATCATCTTCAGCATGTGAGGGGCTGAGGCCAGAGCTGCTGAGTTACCCCCAAGACGGGCCAAGTCCTCCCTGACCGAGGGGTATGAGGTCACCTCTGGGAGTCCCTGCAAGTTGGAATAGAGTAGCCTAGGCTCAGCAGGCCCCCGCCCTGCACAGGCTGTGTGACCTTGGGCACGTCACTGTCTCTCTGTAAGTGCTGGGTCATGTGACCCAGTGGAGCTACCCCCTCCTCCAGTGGGCATAGTGGGGTACTTAGGAAGCAGGAACTCGTTCTGGGGGCAGATCCATGGGGGTGGGGGTATGAGCAGACATTCATGGTATACTCAAGCCACTGCCTGGGCTAGATCCGGGCCCCTCCCTCTGCTTCCCAGTCGTGTGACCTTGGGTAAGCCCCTAGTCTCAGTACCTATGTGTCCCCACGTACAAAGTGAGAATAAGAGCCGCCATTGCATGGGGTTGTTCAGTCACCTGGCTGGCCATCATATTGCCCATGTCCCTGGGAATGGGGCCAGCAGACAGTCTCCCTACTCAGAGATGAGGGGCCAACAAAACCCTTCAGAGTGGTGCTGGCACACCCAGACCCACCCCTGCCCCAAACCAGCCTTTTTCCCAGGGTTTCTGTGAAGGTAGCCGTATCCACCACACCTTTCTCCCCACCTCACATCTTGCCTGAACACTGCACTCCTCAAAGCCCAGGGAGGAAACTGAGGCACGGGGATGGATGGGGGTGGAAGCAGCCCGTGGCTGTGCCGTAGGGAGGGGCCCCTGGAGTGTGCAGTGAGGTGTCCTGCAGTATGGCCGACTGCCCCAGGAGGGGCCTCTCACAGGCCTGGCATCAGCTGAAGCCTGAGTACCTATGAGCCAGGTCAGGCTAGGGGCAGAGCAGTGAGGCTGCTGGGCAGGGGCAGGCCAGGGCCCAGTGTTCTCAGGACTGTGCCTCCCTTACCCTGGCTCCTGGCACCCCCCAGATGGGGAGGAGGGGATGGTGTGCTAAGCCCACTGCAGCCACCACATGCGCAGATTCACAGAATCTGATCATAGGGGTGGCCTGGGAAGTTTCGCTTCAATTTTACAGGTTGGACACAACAGGGACTGGGCTCAGCTTGCCCAGCCAATGTTTCAGGTAGAACTGGGATTCGAACACAGGTCCTGGATAACTCCAGGGTCCCCCCTACCCCCAGTACCTTGCGTGTGTCCTTGGAAGTGTCCTTTTGGGCCTACTTTGGGTGAGGGGAAAGGGACACCAGTGCCTGGCTCCCCTGCCTGCCTGTTCATCCAGAATGAAGTCATAGGCAGACATCCTGCCACAGGCTGGGGCAGGAGGTGCCCTGTGATTGGCAGGCCCCCAACCAGCCTGGCTAATGCACCAGCAATGAGATAAGGCTTATCTGGAAATGTCCCTGGAATCGAGACTCTGATGGAAACAGGCTTCTGGGTTAATATATTTTTGATAGATAAAGTCTTGTAAAGGGGAAGTCCTAGGGGCCCAAGGCAGGGGCAGTTTCTGTCCTCCTAGCAGTGCCTGTGGGTATGTGTGGGGGTGGCGGGCCGGGGTGTGTGTGTGTCCCTGTGATCCAGGTGTCTGTCGATGTCTGGGGGAGGGGGGGCATATTGGTGTCTCTGGGTGCCTGTGTGGATTTGTCTGTACTCAGGAAGAGGTTGTCTTTCAGACTGTGCATCTCTGGTGTATCTGTGTAGGAGTGGGGTAAAGAAGAGGGAGGCTGTCCCGTGCGCACAGGGTGTTCACCTGTGTGCCTTTAGGCCACAGGGGCTTGCAGATCGTCCTTTAGGCCACAGGGGCTTGCAGCTTGGTGGGGCCTTTTCCTCAGGGCCTGGTGAGGTGGGAGAGGCTCTTCTTACCTCCATTTCACAGACCCAGAGTCCTCCTCAAGGTGGCCCAGGACCTTGGTCCAGGCCTCAGGCCTCCCCAGCTCCTATGCCTGGGCAGCCTTCAGGTTCCCTTCCAGAGGCCAAGGCCAGCCTCCCGGGTCCTAGTTCAGCCATGTTCTTCGTGGCCATGACTAGAGTGACGGGTGCCTCTTCCCATGGGGCCACTTGGGCAGTCTTGAAGAGAGAGAAGGAGTTTGCCAGGGGGAAGAAAGGAAGTGTTCTGGCAGAGAGAACAGCAGCAGCAAGGGCTCTGCTGGGAGTGCATGGTGGGGCCTTTGAGAGGAGGGAGGAGGTCGTGCCCACCCCCCCATCCCCCCAGTCTCCCCAGCCCCTGCTGGGCCTCCTAGAGCCTCCACATACATAGCCCTGATTAAAAAGAGTAATTCGCACTGATTGATAGTGAAATCCAGCCAGCCATGAATTAGCCCAGTTCAGCCACCAGCCAGGCTTGACTGCCAGAGGCAGCTGAGGGGTGCTGGGGGCACTGTGTGCTCCCTGGGGTAGCTGATTGGGGCTCTGGGCTTGCAGGAGTCCATTCTGGAAGCCCATCTTCTCCCCTGAGTGCTACAGGGGTGTGGGTTACAAGAGACCCTCTGGACTCCAACTACTGTCCAGCTCTGGACACTCAAACACTGACTCTCCAGGGCCCACCAGAGGGGCAGAGTGCGGGTTAAAGGAAGACCCCCAGGATTGGTTGGTGATTGGCAGAGAGAGCCCTAGGGGAGGAAGCAGTGTAGGCCCTAGAGGAGGAAGAGGGCATCTGGGAAGGTTTGGGGGTTCAGCGTAGGGGTAGAACATGGGAGTCAGGATAGATTTGTGAAGAGACCCAGTTATTGAGCACCTCCTGTGTGCTGGGCCCTGAGCTCTTAGCCCAGTGCCTGCTGAATGCAACTGGCAGGGGCAGCCTGGGCCCACATCCCCAGCCCCTGCCTCACACGGTGGCCTGGGACCCCTGTGCCTGCCATCAGGCAGGATGGGACTGAACCCTATTCCCACCCCCACCCCCACTGGCAGGTCAGAGGTCACGTGCCCAGCGTCGCCCCATGTGCCCCACCATGAGGTGTTGCTCAATCCCCCCCACCCCCTATCATGTTATCACCAGGTCTGGTGGGGAGACAGCACAGCCCAGAGAAACGGCCACTTCCTGTGGCCTTAGCTGGGGCTCCAGATAAAGGCCAGCCCAGAGCCCTGGCTGACCTGGGGAGGCTGGGTAAGGGGCCAGGTTCAGCCACCCGCCACACCCTACAGGGGTGTCCCACGGACTCAGCCCTGAGCCTCCAGGCTTCCTGAGCAAACCACCTCCCTCCTCGTGGCCAGAGCTTCTGCTCTGACCCACACGCCCTCCACACTCTCCCAGGGCATGTCCTGTCAGCTCACGCCAGCCGCGGAGCCCAACCCCAGTGGAGGCCATGACTGGTGAGGGTGCCTGCGGCTGGGCACCGCTCTCAGCCATCCTCACTGGGCCCACCGGGGCCTCAGAGGGGCCTGCCTCCCCACCATGCACACCTTCCATTACTCCCTCCAGCCTCTGATTCTGTCTCCATGTCCGTCTCTCTCGCGCCCTCCAACCAAGGTCCAGTTCCCTTCTCCCACTTGCTACACCCTGAGGCCAGGGCCCACCATGGTGGGGCATGGGGAGGGCATGCTGGGAGCCTATGGGGTTCAGTAAGCTCTCCTGTCCCACTACCCTGGCTCCTGCCCCACCTTCCTGGTCTCATCTTACAGTCTCTGTGGGGGCCCTTCCTCATCCTGTCTCTCATGTTCCCTCTAGTAGGTGAGTGGGACAGAGAGAGGCTACCTGATATAAAAGGGAGGTGGGGTGGGCCAGGTGAGATACAGGGCGCAGGCCTTCTCCCCCACACCCCAAGTTCCAGGAAGAGGCCTCAGAAGTCCAAGTTTCTCAAGAGCTGCAGAGCTGGGGCACAAACAAGGCACAGAAGCCAGGTTTTATTTATTTATTTATTTATTTATTTATTTATTTTAAAGTGAGGTGACCAGATGTCCTGCCTTTGGCGGGACAGTCCCAATTTTTAACAATTTGTCCCGCGTCCCACGGCATTTTAAAAAAGTCCCGATTTTTGGAAAGAATGCACGACAAGCTAGGGAACGGCGGGAGATAGACCAAATGTTTAATCAAGAACCCCCTACCCTCCGGTCAATGGTGTCCCGCTTTACCAATGTTAAAATCTGGTCACCTAATTTTAAAGATTTATTGTTTTTGTCAGAGACAGACAAAGAGAAGAGGAGGGCCCAGAGCCGTCTCCATAGTTGTACATCATCAGTTTTCAACATGGTTTCATTCCACACAGGTGGGTGAGGGTCACACAGGGTGGGAACTGGGCTGGGGGCCTCCTGCGTGGGAGTTACTCCCCAGTTCAGCACATGGGTTCACACAGGCTGGGGCCAGGATTTGATCCTCAGTCCCCCAGGCTGCAAAGTGAGCGCTTAACCCACTGAGCCATCCCGGCTTCCCCCAGATTTTTTTTTTAAGATTTATTTTATTGTTTCAGAGAAGGAGAGAGAGAGAGAAGAGGGGAGGGCCCAGAGCTGTCTCCATAGTTGTGCTCCATTAGGTGAGACATGGTTTCATTCTACACAGGTGGATGTGGGGTCATGTGGGGCAGGAACTAAACCAGGGACCTCCCACATGGTGGTCAAGAACCTTCACTGCCACTTCAGTGGTTACCAGTTGCACCAAAGTTCAGCATATGGGTTGGTATGGTCTGGGGCTGGGAATGAAACCCTGAACCTCACAGTTGCAAGGCAAGTGCTCAACTGGCTGAGCTATCCCAGCATCTCAGAAGCCAGATTCTTGACCCTTCATCTGCACTCCCAGTTTGGTACCCAAGGAAGACCTTCCAAGCCACTCCCTTGCCCTGTCCCTACACTGTCACCACTATTGCCATGGCTAACCTTACCAGCACTCTGTGACCACCACCTTCTCCTCCACCATTACCACCAGGGACCTTGTCAAATCCTTGTAGGGAGGTCTGTCTGGAGGACAAGACAGCTGGAAGAAGAATGAGGCAGTTGGCCAGCAACAGGTGCCTTAACCAAGGCCAGGTGAGGGGTGAGCTGAGCCGGGGGTGGAGGGGTGGGCTCAGTGAAGAGGGGAGGAGGAGGCAAATTGACCAGCAGATGAAAGCACTGGCCTTGGCACTAATGGTGCACACGAGGGAGTGGGGGTAAGGGTCCAGGATGCCTGAGAGCCTACCATGTCCACAGTCAGAAACCCAGCAGCAGGGTGAAGTTGGGCAGGACAACCTTGATGAGTTGGTGTGAGACTCCCAAGCCACATTCCAGGCCTTTGGGCAACAGGGTAGCTGGACACGGAGAGGGGATATGCAAGACCAAGGAGGGAGTGGAAAGAGGAGGGGAGAGGGCCCAGGAGAGATTGGGAGGAAAGCCTGGGCAGCAGCACGGAACAGAAGGAGCAGACAGGGAGGGGGTAACCAGGCATGCTCTGAGGTGCTGGCGGGAGGGGACAGGCAGGCCAGGGGCTGTAGACATTGCTTGAGATACTCCCGGCCAGAGCAGGGGCAGCCAGGGTGGGACTGGGTGGTGTTTCAACTGAAAGGGGCCAGAACCTGGGCGTGGCAGGTGGGCATGAGTGGGCACCTGGCAGTACTGTTGTGTAATGGGTATGGTGTGAGATGAAGCAATTTACTTTCTAATCAGATGTGGAGCTGGACGATTGCATGACGATAACCCCAATCAGCAGCATCTTGCTGGTTCTCAGTATTCAGCTGAGTGAAGGAAGTGCACTCCCATCCAAGCCCTGAGGCCCCCGCAGCATCCTAGCCTCCCCTAGGCTAAGCCCAAGCTGAGGCCCGCCATCTTCCCTGCTCCGTGCTCCCTGAGAGGACCCCACATTCTCTGGCCTTTGCTCAACTGCTCCTTCTTCCTGGCAGGTCCATGTTCAGGGCCCACTCGCATCCCGTCTGCCTCCCGTGGGATCTCAAACAAGCTTCCTCCTCCTTCTGGGCCTCAGGGCCCCTCACAGATGGCTCCCGATGGCCAGAGGAAGAGACTGGAAGAACAGTGAGGCTCAGTCTTGGCTGTCAGGGGCAGACCAGCCCTGTCACTCCCAGCCTTATGAATGTGCTGGAAGGGCAAGGCCACTGTGGAGACTCCCTTCACAGTAGAGACACTGAAGCAAGAGAGAGGGGCTGGTCCTCAGCCGCAGCCCCCAGCACAGGGAGCCCTGTGGTGGGGAATGGCTGCCCGCTAGGAACTGGGAGTCTGGGTGCGTGTGTAGACATGCTAGCCAGCCAGGGCTCCTCCCACTCCATGGACAGCCAGGTGGGTTGCTGATAAGAGAGACGGTTTTCAGAGTCACAGGGTGCCACTGATAACACAGACAAGCATCTTCTAGTGGCAGGAAGGTGGTAGGAGGAGACCCAGTCCTAGTGGTGCCCACATCTCGGGTGGAAACACTGAGGCTGCTGGTTGTGGGCAGGGCCCTCCCTCTCCCTGTGGAAGCCCTCACCAGGGTATCTGGGCAACTGCTGTACAGTGCTGGGGAGGGAGGGCCAAGCCTGAGGTCACCTTCCACCAGGCTGGAGCCCAACCCTGCCCGCAGCCTCCTCTGCGCACACAGCAGTCTCACCAGCCCTCGCCAGCTCCAAACAGAGCTTCTGAGGGCATTTCTAGTGCTAGACCCTTCCCACTGTCATGTCTTCCTCATGCTGTGCCCCTGCCTGTCACCTGCTCATTATTCCAGGTATGGCCTGCTCCTAAAAGAGTGACTATCCTGCTAAGAAGAGAGGGTCTTGGGATGTTAAGTTGTTACAGAGTCGAGTGTGGGTAGTGGGGACCCTCACTTGCATGTGACAGGCCTGATTCTGAGTGTGCCACATACCCTCAGGTAACCCTCGTGACACCTGCAAGGTGAGAATCCTCACCCTCATTTCAATGGTTGACTGAGTCCCAGAGAAGCCAACCAATATGCCCAAGGTTACACAGCCATTAGGTATTAGAGGCCAAGGCTGGCTTGAGGCTCTGGGGTGCACAGGAAGAGTTTAGTTAGCACCCACAGGGAGCTGGGCACCAGCGACAGGGTGAGATTTGTCAGTGCTGATGGCTCGGCCTCCTCGCAGCTCTAGCCCAGATGGGTCTTTCAAATTGCAGTCTCAGGACTCCCTGAGACTCATACAAGGTCATCTGGGAGTAGGTGAGGGGTAGGGACTTGACACCAGGCTGAAAGGGTGCAGGGCCCACGGCCTTCCCAGATTTTGCCATCAGTCCGAGGGACACTTTGCATTTCATCATCCTCACTCTGCAATTCGCAGATGCAGAGTGGAGGCTCGTGGAAGGGACAATCCCTTAGCAGGTCACTGGTGCAGAAGCCAGGTCTCGCTGGTTCCAAGACCAGCCCTCCCACCCCCAGTCACAAGTCAGCAGGGTTCCCCCTGACCTGCTCCACTCCTCCGAAGTGTGGAGGGGGTGAGGGCCAGGCCTATCACCAGGTTCTTCTGCTGGAGCCACCAGGAGCCAGGCTCTGCCTTCTGGCTGGGGTTGCTGAACTGGTACAGAAGAACTTGAAGTTGCTCTGGCCATCTTGTCACCATGAAGCAACTGAAGTCTATACCACAAAGGAATGATGTCTACACTGACTAAGACTGGTAGAGACATGGAGAGACAGATTCCTGAAGGCATCAGCTGAGCACCTGGATACAGCCATGCCTGAAGCTTGAACCCTCATTGTATGAGGTCAACTCCCTTTGTTGTTGAAGCCTGTTGGAGAGGATTCCTGTTTTGTGACTCATAGAGTACATATGGCAGAATCAGTAAGCTCTGACTCACTAGTCTGGGACATGCCCTGGGTCCTAGGTGCATTGCCCATGTATACCCATGGGTACCCATGGATCCTCAGTCCTTCCTCAAATCAAAGGCTCTGCTGAGAGTCTTTTTCCATGGCCAGTACTCACATCCTGCTGTGGGACCCTGGGCAGGTCCCTGTATCACCCCTGTATCTCCCCTGCACCGAATATAACTGGCCCCTGGCCTGGGGGATGCTCAACCTGTCATCTCTACCTGGCCTTCCTCAGCAGCCCAGCAGGGTGAACTCAGGTCAACAGCCTGGATCAGTCCTGGCAGCTGCCCCCAAGACTGGCTCTGCCACAGAGTACGCCACCACCCGGCTCAGGCAGGCTTGTACTTGCTCCACGTAGCAGCATGTTCTCAAATGATAGATTTCACATTAAAATACCATGTTTTACCACTTACTGACCTTATTGGCCTTGAGCTACTTGCTTGTGCCTCAGTGCTCATGTCCGAAAGTCACTGATAATAATACCATCGCCTGTGGTCCCCTTTGTCTCATCTAACCCATCAGCAGGTCCCCAGAATCACCCTCAGAACCTCCCAGAGCTCATCACCCCTTGCCTCACTGCCACCAGCCTCCTGGCCTCTTGCTCAGACCACTGTGGTCCCCTCTCGGTGGTCCCCTGCTCTGCCTCCCTCCTGCCGACTCTCGCAGCAGCCAGACAAGTTCTTTTACCAGTCAGGCCACATCTACCCTCTGCTGAAAACCTTCCCAGAGCCTCCCTCAGTACCTATAACATGCTGAGTGCCCCGCACTTTTGGGGCACTCATGGGCTACTGAGGATTAAATAAGAGTCCATGTTGAGTCCATGGACTCTGTAAGAAAAGCTGGATCCATCATTGCTGTTACTGATTCTGGCCACACTGGCCTGGCCTGTTTGCCCCATGGCAGCCTTGACCATCAGGAACAGTTTGCCTCAGACCGTGGATCCATCACTGTTAGAACCCCAGTTTACGTCCGTCCTTTGGTTGCAGGAGAAGGCAAGGGAAGGGAAGGCAGAGACACCGCAGAGGTCCCAGGCTTCCTGGGAATTGACCCTCAGCCCTGTCCCTACTCCCCTCCCCACCCAGGCAAACAGAGTGAGTGTAATTCGGGGCTGCTGGCTAAAAGCCAGATCCCTGGGCAGGTAAGTTAATAGTTTACAGCAAGAGTTGCCCAGAGGCTGAGTGAAGAAGGCCAGTGGGTCCTGAGCACCAGGAAGGGGGCACATGTAGGAAAGCCTGCAATTGTCAGCCACTGTGGGTCTCAGCCTGATCACAGGGCCATCCTGAAGGGGCCAGGTGTTCAGGGCATCTGCACACAACCCCATGGATACAGGAGTTGGGACAGACTCGAGGCTGGGACACCTGTGGGGGAGCCCGCATGCACACCACGTGTGAGCACGGGACAGCTGTGCGGAGTGCAAGTGCACACCACGTGTGAGCATGGGACAGATGTTGGGAGTGCAAGTGCATACCACGCGTGAGCATGGGACAGCTGTTGGGAGTACATTGGCACACCACATGTGAGCATGGGACAGCTGTTGGGAGTGCAAGTGCACACCACATGTGAGCATGGGACAGCTGGTCAGGTAAGGCTGATCTCATCTGTGGGCCAGACTGTGTGCAGACATTCAGGTGCCTTTTGGTTAGGTGATTCTGAAAGGTGTGGGTAAATCCCACACAATGGGTATGTGGGTTTTGATGAGTCTCTTTGCACATATGAGTATGTGTTGTACATGCGTGAGCTTGGATATGTGCACGTGTGTGTAAAACTATGCACACATATGTCTATCACATCTAATTTGAGCATGAACAGGAGGAGGTTTTTAGAGTCATACAGACTTGAGACCTATCCCACTCACTCTGACCAACATCACCTGTGCCTCAATCTCTTCTCCTGAAAATGAGGTCCTTCTATCACTGTCTTGGGCAGTTACAAGCATGTGGAATGATGCATGTGTATGCACTGAGTAGAGGTTTAACTGTTTTTACCAGGTCCTCACCTTACCCTGTCGCTATTCCTCAGCCTGTCTCAGGGCCTGTAGGCCTCCCGTCCAATCTCCCCCAAACCAGGTAGGCATGGTCTTCATCTCTATACAAATTAAAGCAATTATGCCATCTTGCATTGGTAGAAATGATAAAAATTTTAAAGATTGATAGCATCAAGTATGGGCAAAGAGGGTAGGTAATGGGAACATCTAGTAAATTTAAATGCTAATGTCCTGTGAACACAACCACACATTCACATGTGTGCAAAGGAGGATGAACAAGAAAACACAATAAGCATCCGTCAGTACGGAGCGGTCAAACCCAATCAGTGATAGGTAGCCATAGGGTGAAATACTCTACAGCAAGTAGAAGAAATGAATTCTGAGTGTTCTGTGGACAGATCCCAAACAAATGAAAATAACGTGCAAAAGGATACATGCAGAAGGATACCTTTTACACTTCAAACAAATTCCATAAACTATACCGTGTGCATTCTGTGAATACAGGTATATGGGTTTAAATATGCAGAAAAAGGCATGCAAGGTTGCACTCCAAAATGATGATCGGTGGCTGCCCTAAGAAGGGGCTAGAAAGGGCAGTGGTAGGCAGAGGGCATTCCAGCCTCGCCTTTTGTTTTAATTTTGTTCAAAGAGATGGTGTCGATGTCTTAGTGAGAAGTTAAAGATGAACAAGGGTAAGAGTTCTGAGAAGCACAGAAGCATGGGGGATAATGGGGGGTCATGCAGGTACCTAGTTGCTCACAGCCACTGGACCCTCTCTTCCTCAAGACCAGTGCTCTGGTCAGTCCCAGGCAGGTAAACAAAAGTCTGGCCCTGAAGAGTGAGACACTCCTCTGTGGCTGCCCTGGACCTCCTCCTGGACCCCATTTCAGAGAAGCTTCTTCCCTAAAGGCCCCAGTGTCTCCTGGGACCCAGAGCCTTTGGGCCCCACCATCCGACCCCATTCCATGACCCCCAACCCCAATCCCTAAGCACAAAGCTTAGCCATAACTCTGGCCTGGAAGGGTGGCCTGAGAGATGTTGGTGACCAGGCAGGGCCAGGGACAGTAGGCTGTGGGTACGTATAGGCCAGCAAGAGGGTGATTCCCACACGGACCCCAGGGGACAGAGACAGGCCATTAATTCATCCCACCCTCAGCTCCCACCCTCAAAGCTGCAACTCCAGGGCCAGAGACAAATCACAAAAGGAGGCCTGGGGACCATGCAGCTCTCATGGGGCGTGTCGGACCTGGGGTTCATGTCTGAGCCCTGTGCTGGCGAAGGAATGGGCAGCCAAGACACAGACACAGAGAGAGAGGGGGGAAGAGACATACAGAGGGAAAGAAACAGTGAAAGACAGACCCCAAAACAGAAAGAGAGAGAGATACAGAGCAAGCTTGTCCAGCCTGCAGCCCGCAGACCACATGCGACCCAGGACAGCTTTGAATGCGGCCCAACACAAATGCATAAACTTTCTTGAAGCATTATGAGATTTTTTTTTTTTTAGTTGCTCATCCGCTATCATTAGTGTTAGTGTATTTTATATGTGGCCCAGGACAATTCTTCTTTTAGTGTGGCCCAGGGGAGCCAAAAGGTTGGACACCCCAGATAGAGAATCCCAGATAACTCAAAGCACCTGGGGGAGGGGGAGACAGAGACAGAAAAACAGAAGCAGCGGGAGGAAGGAGGGGGAGCACCTGGGCAGCTGCCCTGCTCTGATTGGCCAAGACTCACTACAATTAAAGCCCTTAATTGATTCCCTGTGATGAGGAGGACCATTCCAATGCAGAGAATTAAGGTTTTCTTCCAAGATGGAAATAAAGATTAATTTGCAATTTCCTTCCTCACTGCACACAGGAGAACAGCCCCTGTTGCGAAGAAAGCTCAGCCTTGGCAGGTGGGCGTGGGGGTGGGGTGGCCTTCAGGGTGAGGGGTGGAGGTGGGGGTGACGGTGGGAGAGGCCCACAGCCTCAGGAGACAAGCCAGTCGTGCAGCCCCAAGAAGCCAGTGTGTCCCCAGATCCTGGCTGTTGGATAGTCCAGGGGAACTGAGGGCATTAGCCCATCTTCAGGAGTCCCTCCACCCGCAGCTCCGTAGCAGGGAGCTGAGCCCCTGGCGACAGTCCTGACTTGCCAGTCAGTCCCCTCCAGTAGTCTAATATCCAGACACGCAGTGGCAGATGGCAGGAGAGTCCCCAAGAGGAATAGTGGGAACCCCCCACCTTCTCCCTTTTGTGGCTCCTTCTTCAGGGCCCTCCTCCTCCCGGCACCCGGATCTAACAGAGCTCTGCCTGAAACCACAGGACTTTCCTGGAAGGAAGCCTGTGCTGGCACCCAGACGGGGGCTACATCAGCCTGGACCCCCACAGAACCCTCACTCTGTGCCCTTCACTGGGGGTACCCCACGCGTACCCACATAGGCAGGCCTGCCTTGGCCCAGTGGCCCAAGGACCACTCTTCAGAGAGGCCTGCCCAGTCCTAGGCGAGTCAGAGCGCCAGCCAGAGCCAGAGCAGGCAGTGAGCCGGCCACACCTGTGCACCTGGAGCTGCTTCCCGCAGGTCTCGTTCCTGACAGGGCGCCCCGGAGGCCGACGTTACTGCCCTCAGCCTCCCCAGGGCCACGCCCTGCACAGGGCCAGGCACAGGCAGGGTAACAAGTGTAAGCTCCAGGTGGTGACCTGTACAGCCTCTAAGCCAGCACAACGCACCCACAGCAAGTTCCTGTGGGCTGAGGTGCATCCTACACTGGTCAGCTTCTAAGTTTGGGGCGCCATGTGAACAGTCTGACAGCAGGACACGGGGAGAAGCCTGCTGCCTCTGCCCGGCCTCCTGAGATGGTGTCTCTGCAGTCCCTAAGCACTGAGGGGCTGTGTTCTGCACAGCCGTGGGCCCCGCTCTGAGGGCCTGCTAGGGCCCTGACTGCACCCCAGTCCACCCTGCCCCAGGCAGTTGTGCGCTAACCTTAGCCCACTGGTTACAAACAGCCAAGAGGTGGCCGTGGGGCTTCTTGTGCCACCTTTATCCGAGGTGACCTCTGGATGGCCCCCCAGCACGCAGGGAGGAGGGAGAGGTTTATGAGCAAGGGGTTGGTGCATTCCTCCTGAGCGGCTTGCCCCCTGGGCCTGTCTCCCCATCACCACAGGATGGAGGTCCAGGCTGCCCCTCCCCGGCCACCTGACACTGTGCAGTCAGAACCCTGGGACTTCACCCAGTCTCTGGGCCCCACCGCTGCCCCGTCTCTCCAAGTCTAGCCTCCTTTCTATACCTCCAGGCACAGAGAGCTTCCTCCACTCTACTTGGACAAACGGACAAGCATAAGGTGACCAGACATCCTGCTTTTGGCGGGACAGTCCCAATTTTTAACAATTTGCCCCGCGTCCTGCGGCGTTTTAAAAAAGTCCCGATTTTTGGAAAGAATGCACGACAAGCTAGGGAACGGCGGGAGATAGACCAAATTTTTAATCAAGAACCCCTCTCCCCCAGTCAATGGTGTCCCGCTTTACCAATGTTAAAATCTGGTCACCTTAGCACAAGCAGCAACTCTGGGGCAGCCATGAGAACTGGGTGCCCAGCACAGAGCCAGGTGCTCAGAGCCATAGTTGTCTCTCGGAGCAGCTCTGGTGTGTCCCAGTCCCGCCCTCTGGACCTGCAGCTCTGCTCGACCCCATGGCCCTCAGACAACTGCGAGGACTTGGGGCAGAGCGGGGCTCTCTTCCCCGGCCAGCGTTTCAGCAGCCCCCACCCCACTGCCTCCCCAGAGCCCTGAACAGAGCCACACAGAGCTGTACTGTCACCTTAAACAGTTTAGCCCGCAGGCTCCTCACTCTCACCCTGTGTGCCCTGAAATGCCCCGCTGCTGCTCTTGCTCACGTGTTCATTGATTCCTTTAACCAGTGGTTTTACTGAAGTTCCCTGAACACTTGCCAAGGCCCTGGGGTGGCTTGGAGTAGCCTGTCCCCTGGTGAGGGGCACCCAGGAGGGTTAAGAGTTGCCACCCAGGCCAGAGGCTCAGATGTCCTTGCCTCCCTTCTCTACCATGTCTGAGAGTCTCAGGCCCACCTCCAGGGAGAGTGGGCCAAGGGATCACCCAGGACAGACACCCATCATCCAGATCCTTCATCTGGGTTCCTTCTTCTGTGCCCACCAGGCCTGCTGGGGGCACTGGGTAATGAGAGGAATTGTGGGCACTCAGTTGCAGGCTACCAACACCCCAGTTGTCGTGTGGACAAGACCCTACACAACCACAGCAGTCCTGCTTTTAACAGCGGGGACAGATCTGGAATCCAGTGAGACCTGTGCCACAGCAAAATGTAATACATATTGCGACCTGCCTCGCTCTATAGTGATGAAAACAAAAGAGGCCACAGCTGATGCTCACTAAATGCTCCAGGCACCCATTTGGAAAAATGGTTTAGATGTTTTGTAATAAGTTAAACATAAGTGGAAACCAAACAGTGGAAGCAACCCAAATGCTTATGAACAAACAAAATGTAACATACCCATCTACCACATGGAATATGATTCCATGGAATAATTAAATGAACTCTTACTCAGTGATAATGTAATAATAAGAAATGAAGTACTGATGCATGCTGGATGGATGTGCCTAGAAAACATTTTGTTGAGTAGAATAAGCCAGACACAAAAGCTTGTGCGTTGTGTGGTTCCATTTCTATGAACTACCCAGAACAGGCACACCTGTAGAGACAGAGCATAGGTTAGAGCCTTTCTAGGCTGGGAGAGGACGGGGGTGGGGGTGGGCGGGAAGAGGGTGGTGTCTAAGAGTACAGGGCTTCTTCTTGGGGTAACGGAGATGTCCTAAAATTGATTATGGTGATGAATGTACAACTCTGCAAATATACTAATAGCTGTTGACTTATATACTCTAAATGAGTAAATTGTATGGTCTGTACATTTTATCTCAATAAAGATGTTAAAAAAACAAAACAAAGAAGTTACCATGTGAGCCAGCAATTTCACCCCTGGGTCTATACCCCAGAGATTTGAAAACATCTGCACATGGCCACACAAAGACTTGGACATGTGTGTTCATAACATCATGATTCAGAATAACAAAAAAAGTGGAAATGGCCCAAATGTCTATCAGCTGATGAATGGATAAATAAAATGTGACTGATGCATACAATGGAATAATATTATCAGTCATAAAAAGAAATAAAATGCAGATTCATGCTACAACATAGATGGACCTTGAAAACATTGTACTCAGTGAATGAAGCTAGACATCAAGGTCACATACTGTATAACCCCATTTATTTGAAATGCCCAGAATAGGTAATTCCATAGATGTGTGGCTGCCAGAGACTGGGGGACCTAGGAAGTATGGGAGTGACTGCCAGTGGGCATGGCTTTCCTTTTGGGGGGCAAGAGGTTATAAACTTAGACTGTGGTGATGGTTGCACAATTCTGTAAAGATACTCAAACCATTGAAACAGTTGTGCACTTTAAGCAGGGGATCTTTGTGGCATGTCAATCATATCTCAGTAAAACTATTTCAAAAATTAGTAAATGCTCCATGACCTTCCTCACCTCCTCACAGCCAACCCAGAACCACCTGGTTCTGGGCCAGAACCTCGCCAGATGGGGAACCCGTGCCCACTCCCTAGGGGAGGAGGAGCAGAGTGTGGACTAAAGCTGTCACAGAGAAGAAACATACTGGCTTCTGCTTTGAGCTGCTCCCATGCCAGCCAGCTGGTGACTCTCAAAGCCTCAGTCTCCTCTTCTCTTCAGTGGACAGAATCATTTCTGCCTCCCAGTGCTGCAGGAGAGGCTAGCGGATTCTGCAGTGAAAATCACATTGTTCTTATTTTTTAATTATTTTACAATTTATCATATTTACTGAGGAAATAGTTCAAACATGGGAAAAATTTATAGAGTACAACACAGTGAACTCCCATGCCCTAGCTCAGGAAATAAGAAGTGACAGAAACAAGTGAGCCTGTGGACTATTGGTGTCACCCCTTCCATCCTCACCCTCCCCTGCCCTGTCTTAATATGAAGCGGAACAATCTCTAGCTGTGGAGGTAGCCCTGCTCAGGGAGGCAGGGAACCTGGTCCTCCTTTATTTCCTGATTTGGGGAGGTCAAAGCTCAGGCTCTGACAGGACTTCTCACTTGCCCCTTTCTTCTTTCTACCCAAAATACAGGTAGGACTGAGTCAAAACATGATTTTGAGAGTTCACAACTTTGACTATTTTTTAAATTATTGCTTCTTTGTCACATATAGTACAAATCACCCTTTTAAATATACAATTCCATGAGTTTTGAATAACACATATAATTGTGTAAACCCCACCACAGTCAAAATACAGAACAGTTCCACCCTCTCCAAAATCCTCGTGTCCCTTGTAGCACCCCTCCCCTCCATCTCACTCCAGGCAGTCATTGGTCTGTTCATGTCCCTATGATTTTGCATCATCTAGAACTGGGGTCCTCAACCACTGGGCCACTAACCAGTACTGGTCCGTGGCCTGTTAGGAACACGTCTGCATAGCGGGAGGTAAGCAGTGGGCAAGCGAGTGAAGCTTCATCTGTATTTACAGCCACTCCCCACCACTTGCATTATCGCCTAAGCTCCATCTACTGTCAGACCAGCAGCGGCATTAGATTCCCATAGGAGGGTGGACCCTATTATGAACTGTACATGCGAGCAGACTAGGTTGCTTGTTCTTTATGAGAATCTAATGCCTGATGATTTGAGGTGGAGCTGAGGAGATGATGCTAGCACTGGGGAGCAGCTGCAAATACAGATTAACATTAGTAGAGAGATGGGGAAGCCGGAGGGCTCAGCGGGTTGAGCGCTTGCTTTGCAGCCCCCGGGGACTGAGAATCAGGTCTTGGCCCTGACCCATGAGAATCCATATGCTGAACTGGGGTGTGCTTCCCATGTGGGAGGCCCCCAGTTCAGTTCTTGCCCCCCAGTTTGGCCCCTGGCTTGAGGGGGCATGCCTCCCATGTGGTAGGCTCCCAGCCCAGCTCCCACCTGCATGCTCCCCTGCCCACCTGCGAGGAACAAAACCATGTCAAAAACCTGATGATGTACAACTATAGAGACTGCTCTGGGCCCTCCCCCTTCTCTCTGTCTCTGTCAAAAATAATAAAATAAATCTTAATAAATAAATAAATAAATAAATAAATAAATAAATAAATAAAAACTTTAGCAGAGAGGTTTTACTGCACAGAGATCATAATAAATCAATTACTTGCAGACTCATATCAAAACCCTGTCAATGAGTGACAAGTGACAATTATATATTATTATACAATGTAATAATATTAGAAATAAAGTGCACAATAAATGTAATGCACGTAAGTCATCCCAAAACCATCTCCTGTCAACCCCAGGTCCATAGAAAAACTGTCGTCCACAAAACTGGTCCCTGGTGCCAAAAAGTTTGGGGGCCGCTGATCTAGAGTGTCACAGAAGTGGAATCCCATTGTTCAGTGCCTCTTGAGTGAGACTTCTTTTCCTTAGCAGTATGCCTTTAGGGATTCACCCATGTCCTATGTGCATTCATTTTGTTTCTATTTGTTGCTGCATAGTATTCCATTGTGTTTCTTATTCACCAGCTGAGGGACATTTGGGTGGTTTCCAGGTATGGGTGATTATGAATAAAGCTGCTATAAACATTCATTAAAACCCTGCAGAGGCAACAGTCAAAAAATTACAGTGTAGGTCACATGTATCCGAGAGATACACTCATTACTAGTATGTGCTGAAATGCAAAAAAAAAAAAAAAAAAAAAATTTAAAACACTGCAAATATAATAAAATACATGGTTTTAAATTCATTTTTACTTATAATCAAGAAATTATTGAATAAACATATAAAGAATTAAAAATTTTCTTACCAAATAACATGCCTTACACTGTATTTTTTTTTACTGTAACCTCCTTAATGGATTTTTGTGTGATCATAAGTTTTTATTTCTCTTGAGTTAAATACCTACTTGTGGAATGTTTTGGGTGTATGGTAAGTGTATGTTTAACTTTATAAGTCATTATTTTCTGATGTGGCTGTGCCATTTTGCCTTCTTATCAGGCACTGTGCTAGGTCAGGGATGACAGTAGCCAAGATTAGCAAAGTCCTGCCCTCCTGGAACCACCAGTCTAAGGGGAGAAACAGATAAGAAACATGAAAACCCATAAACATACAGGAACTGGTGATAAAGATTCTGATGGCATAAAACAGGGGGGCAAGAAGAAAAGGGATGATCAGGGAGGGCCGCCCTCAGGAGGATGTTTGAACTGAGGCTAAAAATGAGAAACAGCCATCCAATTCAAGATCCAGGGCAAAGGGCTCCAGGCAGGGCACTGTGCAGGTGCAAAGGCCCTGTGGTAAGCATGTCATATTACAATGCTGTGACTTTGATGGGTTTATTGGATACTTACTATGTGCCAGGAATGTGCTAAAAATCTTAGAGACATTTTTCTATCTGATCCCCATAGCAATCTTAAGCAGAGGGATTACTGTCATCCCCAGCTTACAGCTGAGAAACTCTGGGGTTTAGAGGTGTCACCTGTCTAAGGGCACAGGGCCATGAGGGGCAGAGCCAGGATTTCAACCCGTGGGACTCACAGAAGTGTGCTTAAATTAACACCTGGGTCCCAACCTCAGCTAGGGGCCCTCCCTGCAGTCCTGCTGTGTGACCTTGAGCAGGCCACTGGCCCTTTCTGATCCTCTGCCTTTCTATATGTAAAACGGGGCTGGAATTTCCTGCCATGCAGTCAGCTGTACGAATCTTGGCACAGTGATGCTGGCAGTGGGCAGTGGACGCGTTGTTGTTCTGGGGGCAGGGAGCCAGTCAGCCAGGCTCCTGGAGTGAATGAGCGCTGCGCTGTCTCCGGGCGCCGATAGAGGGCAGGAGCGGCCCGCACCTCACAGCCGGCCCGGAAGCGCGGGGCAGCGGCGCCGGCGTAACGTCCGTGCGGGAAGGCGCCCGGGTCCAGCGGAGCTCTGCGCTCGGCTGTGTCCCCGTGCGACGTCGGGACGTGGGCACCTCTGTGTAAGACTGTGTTGGGGGACACACGACCCAGGGACAGGGACCCCGTTTAGGACGTGGGGGAGGGGCGCAGAGGGCCTGGCCGACTCTGGTCATGGGTCCACCCAGCTGTGGTCCCCTTTCCGCCTCAGCTGAATCCCAGGGGAGGGGGCATCGCAGCAGGCCCGACCCTCCCCCTACGTGGTGCAATGGTGAGGCTTCCTCCGGAAAGCCACCCGCAGAACCCGGGAGAACGGGCCCACTGCAGCGCCTTTCCCAGGGTCAAGGCTGTGAAGTCCACTTGAAATGTGGCAGGTCCAGATTGAGATGTACTGTCCCATACATACCCGACTTCAAAGTCTTAGTATGGAACCAGAATCTAAACTAGCAAATTAATCATTTTTTATATTGATCACATGTTGAAATGATATGTTGTGGGGAAGCCGGGGTGGCTCAGTGGGTTAAGCGCTCAGCCGGGACGAGGATCGAATCCCGGCTGTGCGGATCCATATGCTGAACTGGGAGCTCCCCCAGTTCAGTTCTCTCTCTGTCTCTGTATCTCTATCTCTCTCTCTCTCTGTCAAAAACAATAAAACAAATAAACAAATTTAAGAAATGATACGTTGACTATACTGGGTTAAAAAATAAATTTCACTTTTAATTTTTCAAATGTAGCTATTTAAAATCTAAAACGACATTCGTGGCTCTGGTTTGTGGCTGTGTTCTATTTGTACAGGACAGTGCTTCTCTACATACGCAATGTGTTAGCCCATCTAATCCTCATCTAATCTTCCTTTTGAGGCCTGTACCATTATTATCCCCATTTCACAGATAGAGAAACTGAAACAACACAATTTTCTCAGGGCCAAAAGACCCATCAGTGCTGCCCCATGCCCAGGTGCTCACATGCATATGCAAACACAAGCAAGTGCCTGAATGTGTGTCATGTGTGTAAGGGCCCAGGTGTGACAGATAGATGGACCAGTACACAAGTGCACACCACCAGCATCCCAGCGTGTGCACGTGCAAATGTTACCTGCATGCATCCAGTCTTATGAGGGCCTCATGGGCACACACTCCTGTGCACAGCCCCCCCTGCTCACACCCATGTACAGATACCTGCAGGTGTACTGGCCTGTGAGGCATGAGAGCACAGCCAGCATCCCTGAAGCCCCCAAGTGCCATCTGGGGGACTTTGAGGGTCCTGCTGCTAGCTGGCAGGAGCAGAATCAACCTGATGGTCCCCCTGCGTACTCAGGGCCTGGACATGGGGCTCTGCCTGCGACTCCATCTGTATCCCAAACAGCCAGACCTGAGATGAAGAGTGGTTGCCTGGCCCACCTGCTGACTGCGCTGCCCCTTTCCTGGCTGCACTGCGCCTGCATGCAGCTCCCCAAGCCCTCGGATCATATTACACGGAGGCCCGATGATAATCTGTGTTGAAATAATATTTAACACATGCTGCACTTTTAATTAACTATCTGAATAATCTCAAATTAATACCAGAGCTTTAAAAATAAGTTTTCATTTTCACATTTGGTAACATAATAGCAGCCTGGCTGGACCGTTTCCCCCTCCTTTGATTTAATTAAAAACCCTTTTGTGTGTCTCTTGTCACTTCAGAGACAGACAAAATGGGGGGGGGGCAGGTTGGAGTTCATGCCTTGGGGCTGCTTAGGGCCTCTGGGGATGGCTCTGGTGTAGCCATCACAAACATTTGCACAGGGACACTCGAACACAGTCACAGACACCCACAGGTCGCTTCTCATACACCTGGAAGCACACACGGGAGGCAGGCAGTACCTGCAGCTCACACCCTTACATGCTTATCCATGGTCTGCATGGCCAGGCCCTGAAGATGGACCAGCCCACACGGATGCCTCCTGCACCTGCAGGCACATGCACACGCATACACGCACAGGATGGTTTGGGGCTGGGTTCAAATTTGCTTCTGAGTCCAAATCTGAGAAGACCACAGGACGGTGGGCCATGTCTCTATCCCCAGCTGACTCCTGAGTGATGTGCATGTGTGTGTGTGCGTGTCTATCCCTGCTTGTCTCTTTGTCTCTGTGCCTCTATCCCAGGCTTGATACTTCTACATACAGGACCAGTTGGCTTCCCTGGCTGATCCTGCTTCTGCTGTGCCAGGGCCCTGGATCTCCCTCCCAAATCTCTCCCTGGCTCCTGAGGGGCAGGCATGGAAGGACAGATTTCCCCCCAAATCTTCTCCTTGTCCTCACTGACAAGCCAAGTTCTTCTCTGGACCAGAGACCTGCTGAGAGGCCTCAGGCAAACAGCTCAAAGAACCCAGTGGGAAAACTGAGCCCCTGTGGAGCCCGAGGTTTCTCTGAGAGGCCTAGGCTGGTGGGAACCTAACTGCTCGATGGACCTGAGGCACTCAGGAAGTACGCAGAGAGGAAGTGCAAGGCAGAGCCATGTGCTGAGCCTGGATTTTTGGCAGAGACAAGCAGAAATTCATTTGAGGTCAGAAATGGCTCCAGGCTTGGGGAGCAACACGTGGGTGGGGGGTGGTATATCTCACAGAGCCTGTCAGAAAGTAGAGGGCAGGGCATCCATGCCTCACCTGGGGCCCAGGGATAAGTTCTAGGGGAACCCACACCAGGGCAGAAGTGGCCATATCTCTACTTTCCCCCAAATATCTACATTACTCATCAATCATCAAAAACTGAAGGGTTGATTGCATGTTGAATGAACATGTTGATCCCCCTGGCCACATGACAGTGATCATAAGAGGGTTCCCTCACTCACCAGGTGCCCGCTCCTGTGGGGAGGCAGTCATGTAGGTGCCGCTGTGGGGATGGGCATCCAGGCGTGGCCCTCAGCCCTCATGCTGAACGAGAAGGTCAGGAGGGGGGGCAGCGGGAAGGCTCTAGGCCCCAGCAAGCTAGGGATTTCATCGGTCAGGTGCTAAGAGGACAGGCTTCTGCGGCTGCAGTGAGCAACCCCAGGGTCCAGCCTCCCATCCTGAGCCCTGGTTCTGGGACCTAGCGCATGAGTAACAGGGCCAGGTCCTGGGAACTGACTGCTCTGCTTGTAGGTTCTCACTCCCTGACACCAGCCAATCCCTTCTGGCTCTGGCTGCCCAACCAGCCCCAGCAGACACCTGCCTAGAGGGACAGGCGAGCCTGCCACCACCCAACTATCCTAGCCAGTGAGGACAGGCTAGGCCACTCCAGGCACCCCAGACCCCACGGTCACACACATGAACATGTCACTGACAGCCACACTGTCATATATACCCACACTTGTGTTCACTCCCACATAACAACACATGTGGTCACACAGTCACCCAGGACCACACCCACAACTGAGCACACAGGGTCCCACACATCCAGCTGGCCTGGGGAGGAATGATAGTCATGGGGTGGGCTCCAGAAGTCACATCAACTGGGTCATTCTACCTGGGCGGCCAGTTTGGGAGGCCACGCATGTGCTGGGAGCTGCTGCTATGCTGAGCATCTGTGTTGTGCTGGGGGCTGTACGCTCCAGGACTCACAAGTTTCAAGGAGGGGCAAGGGTCCCAGTTTGTGGAGAGGGAAACAGGCTCGGAAAAGCCAGCTAAATGACTCAAGGTCACACAGGGAGAATGGATGGAGCCAGCCAGCCAGCTCTTCCAGAAAGGCTAACCTGGTGAGGCCATTGGGGAGCAAGGCTCGTGGGCACGCAGCTGCATCTAGAACACGAGGAAGGGGGGCCCTGGTGCAGTTCGACTCAACTGACCCAGGAGACTCAGAGCCCCAGTTCTGTGGTGGGACCCCAGGGAGCTGGAGAGGGGAGAGGGCTCCCCAAGCCCTCCAAGTTGTCACAGAGCCAGAAACAACAGTGGTTTGTTCCCTGCAAGGGAGGGACCTGGGCATGACCTGGCCCCACAGATCCCGTGAGTTTCTGCAGAAGACTGCTGTGCACAAATTTGGATTCAATGCCTGGGAAATATGGAGAACAGCAACTGCTACAGACAAGCCCTTTGTTCACTCGTTTGCTCATTTCTTTGGTTTATCAACAGGTATGCGCCCAGTGCTTGCACGTGCAGGCACCGTCCTAGGTGGGTGTTGCAAGGCCGATCCAGAGTGGCTTCCTGAATCTGCCATTCCACTGGGGAAGTCAGGCAGTGTGCAGACACCAGATTAATGAACTAATTTCAGATAATGACCATCAACCAAAGTAATCAGGGAGGGCTTCTGAGAGGAGGTGGCATTTGGGCCAAAACCTGAGTAGCAAGAAAGAGGCAACTAGACAAAAAAGGGTAGCAAAAGGATTCCAGGAAGAGACCAGCAAGGGCAAAGGCCCAGAGGAGTGACTGTCACAGGAGGGAGGCCTGGGTCAGGTGAGGGTTTTTCAGGGCCCAGCTGGGAAGGAGCCTAGTGGAAACTGGAGCAAATGGGCAGCTCTTACCCTGTCTGAGGGGTGACTGCTGCTCAACTCAAGCCCATGGTTCTCTGTGGGATTAAGGACCCTGTGTGGCCAGAGGTTCCAATTTTACAAGAAAAGCTGGAGGTCTAGGTTTTTACATAAAACCTCCTGACTTTTAAAATGGCCACAATTGATTCAAATTGTAAGCCACAGAAAACCTCTTGGGGAGGCCCAAACCAGCTGTGGGCCCCTAGTTTGAGACCTCACTAGAAAGTCAGGGCCTAGATTCAAACCTGTCTCCCAGACTTCCTAGCCTTGTGAACTTGGGCAAGTTGCTGTCTGTGCTTCCATCTGAAAACGGAGATAATAGTGTCTGCTTACAGGGTTGCTGTGGAGCACTAAGTGCTTGAATTTACTCATTCATCAAATGTTGATTTAACATCTACTGTATACCAGAGACAGTGCTAGGTTTTGTGTGGAGAGGAGGAAAGCACAACAGTGAACAAAGAGACAAAATTCTCTGCCCTGGTACATCTTACAATTCACAGGAGACAGAAGATGAGCAACATGAGTAAGTGCTCATGTAGAAATGCCATGTAGCAAGAAGTGCCCAGAAGAGAAAACAGGGCAGAGAGGGAGGCAAAAGGGGGGGGGGGGGAATGCCGGGATAGCTCTGCAGGTGGACTCCATGCAAACCCATATGCTGAACTGAGGCACAACTGGTAACCAGGATGGCAGTGAAGGTCCCTGCCTCCCATGCAGGAGGCCCCCAGTTTGGTTTTTGCCCTGTGTGGCCCCATATCCACCTGTGTGGAATGAAACCATGCCACAACTAATGATGTGCAACTATGGAGACTGCTCTGGGCCCTCCCCCTTCTCTGTCTCTCTCTCACCTCTCAAATAAAAAAATTAATCTTCTTTTTATTTATTTTAAAGAATTGTTCCCTTTTAGAAAAAAGGAGTTGGGGAAGCCAGGGTGGCTCAGTGGGTTAAGCGCTCACTTTGTAGTGCCAGGGACCGGGGATCGAATCCCGGCCCCCGCCCGTGCGGAACCATATGCTGAGCTGGGAGCTCCCCCAGTTCAGTTCTCTCTCTGTCTCTGTATCTCTCTGTATCTCTCTCTCTCTTTCTCTCTCTCTCTCTCTCTCTCTGTCAAAAATAAATAAATAAATAAATAAATAAATAAATAAATAAATAAATATTTTTTAGAAAGGAGTTAGGGGGAAGGGTTGACATTTTAGATCCAGTGACTCTGGAGGGCCTCACTGAGGAGGTGGTATTTGAACCAAGGTGTGTAGGAAATGAGGGAGTTAGTGAAGTATGTTCCCAGAAAAGAGAATGGCCAGTGGAAAGGCCCTGAGGCCAGGCTGCTCAAGGAACAACAAGGACACTAGTGTAGCTGGAGTGGAGAGTAAGGTCAGGGAGGCAGGGGAGGCGGGAGTTGGGAGATCAGGCCACTGACAGGACTTGGGCTTTTCCTAGAGTAAGATGAGAGCCTTGGACGGGTGTGGAGCGAAGCAGGGGTGAGAATCCTCTGGCTGCTGTTGGGGCAGAAGCACTGTGAACAGGAAGTCTACTGCTACAGTCCAGGCCAGAGGTGAGGGGGGATGGACCAGGGCAGCAGTGGGGCTGGGAGAAGTTGGTTAGATTCTGAATAGATTTCCAAGGTGGTAGGGGTGGAGAAGAGACAGAAGGAGGGGAGGGGAGGGAAGGAGAGGAGAGGAGAGGAGAGGAGAGGAGAG
>PVKE010009019.1:0-38135 GCA_004027555.1 Craseonycteris thonglongyai | reverse complement strand
ATTTAGGGGTCTGATCATATTGAAAATTCTTAGCAGGTGGGACCTTTACTATCTTCTTTAGCCCTGGCATACAGTAGTGAGATAAGTCAAAGGTAAGCAAAAATGAATAAGATGGTGAATTATTTCATGAAACTTACTGTCAAAAGAGAAGTCAATTAAATAAAGTACTTAACATTTATAACAGGTATGTGTGCTGGGTACAGTGGGAACAGAGAAAAAGGAGTAGGTGAAAGTTGTCACTTTGCTTGGGGGAAACAAAGTCCAGAGAGACTTCAGAGTAGGTTATATTCATGTTGGTGTTTCATGTTCATTTTAGGAAGAGAATGAACAAAGGGTATTACAGTGTAAGTGAAAGTCATGGGTCTTGCTGGGGTTCAATTGTACCTTCAGCACTATTTCATTCAATTTCAACTCATAACTAGCATAATATTTTCTGAAACTCTCTCACTCCGAAGCTAATTGTTACATATCCATTCACATATCTACAATGCTTTTTCAGCTCTGTATTTATAAAGCATCTATCTGTCAAATCAGGGCTTATTCCACCAATTCACAAATACAATAAATATTTCTGAGTCTGCAACATGTTTATGATACTATTACTTACCTCTCCCTCTCAAGAAAGGAAAAACTAGCAATAAAATGTTCTCCCAGGTTATAAAATGATCCTGTGACATCTTGTGGTTGTCAGTGCAAGTCATGTTTTAACTCAGAAGTTTCTTTACATTAAATTACAGGTGACCTTAGTAATAGATTTATTATCAGACTCACATTTGTGAACCTCAGGTGAAGGATGTTATTTCCTGGCTGTGAATTGAACTTTATCAACGGTGGTTATATAACCATGCCAAACCATCTGGCAGGTACTCTACAACACTGACAACCCTGAGAAATAATGTTGCCATCCTTCGGCAGAATAGTACTTTTAGCCAAGACTTAACTGTAGCAGTAACAAACACATTTAGTAAGCGTGGGTCATATATTTGGGATTTTATTGACTTATAGTATGTGAGTATAGACCAAAAAAGAAATGTCCAAAATAGCCTATAAAACGACTTCCTTACAAAAGTGACAAATAAGATAGAACAGCTGTCTGACTTTCTAAAATAGCTTCTTGTAAAGCAGAAATCTCTTATTCGGTATGCACACATGATAGTGAAGGCAGATGTTGTGTTGAGTTCTGTGATTCTCTGCCAAACCTAGATGTTGAAGTGATAAGAGTGTTTAGAAAGTTAAGTGCTTGCTTTTTTTGAGTTCTTGCTCGTACATGTTTCTAGTCTCTGCTTGGAGAAATCAGAATGTACTTTAGGTGAAAGGAATGGGTGAAAAGTGAGTGAACTGGTCCTTAACCTCTGTACAGCATGCCAGCAACTGCTGTAGCTAGAGGCTCCTAAGCTTTAAGAACATTAGTGCTTGAAAGAAATTCTTTCCTAAATTCTTACATAAATATATGATTTTCTTTAATTTTTAATATACAAATCACAAAGGCTGTATATTTCAACCATTCATTTTTACACTTTGGGAAACTAACACACAAGGGAGTAAAAAGGCAGGGCCACAAAGCCAGACAGGACACTGCTCTCCTGGACTCATTGGATGCCATTTGCACCAAGGACAGGTAGAAGTCATCTAGCTCAGGAGTTTACCATCAGGTATTTATTTACTATTTCTCTCTAGAGACCCCAAATTCAAAATAATACCTTGACTATAAATTGTTGCATGTATTATACAAGAATTAATTACCCATACACTCATATATAATTGTCCTTTATTTGTTCTTTTAACAAACATTTATCTAGTGCTTATTGTAAGTTAAGCAATGCATTGTAAACATAAAACACCATGTTCTCTATTCATGGAATTTAAAACATTCTAGGTACTTCCCATACAATATACTTTTATTATATACTATCATAAGAGTACAATTTCAATTTGTAGTAAGTGCTATGAAGAAAAAGAACAGTGTGCAATGAGAATAAATAATGAGGGCCTAGTAATGTATTTTAGACTCGATGGTCAGAAGAGGCTTTCTCAGGAGAATACATTTGAACTTTCATTGCAAAGCTGAATAGAGGTTAATAGGAGAGTGGGACTGGGAAACCCTGGCAAAGGGTTGAGGCACTGAAGGTAGGATAGTAGAAGTGGAAAACAGATAGTCAGGGATGAGTGACAGAAAGTGAGATTGGGTAGGTAGCCATGGACCAGATCACATGAGGCCTCACAGGTGTTGGTAAGAGTTTGCATTTTATCCTAAGTGCAATGTGAAGCTTTTAAAACATTTTCTAGAAGTGATATTAATATGATCTAATTTACATGTTTAAATTATGAGCATTTGATAATTGCTAGGGTTAATATGACAGCTAGAATCACAGAAACTTTAACTCTTACTGCCTGGGTGCAGGAAATTGTACAACTTCCACAAGCATGAAAGCCCAACAACCACAGCAAGCAAGACCTCCAAAGTGCAGCCAGATAGATGCTGAGGTTTCAGAGAGGACTCTCTGGACCTCACTGTTTCACCAGTTGATTCCTTGGTTTCCAACCTTGTACCTCTGACACTCAGTTACTTCCCTGTTCTTGATCTACACATTGCCTTCTCCAGGAACTAAATTTTGTGTTTCTTCTCTGGTTTTCATTTCATTTCATTCATCTTTTGGTGCATTTATAACTCTCAAGATATTGACAATTCTTAGGATATACTAGAGTTCATTTTAATGCTTTTAGAAGAAATAAAGGATGAATAAGTGTTATTAATAAGAACTTGGTGTTTGCTATCAACAACTACCAACCCTTGCATTGACTAGTGGTGTGGAAATAAAAATAAAAACTATAACTTAATTATTCTTTTTTTGCTTTGCTGCCTCTAATTAGATGCTTTAAGCAGTATTTCTACTTTTTTTCTTTCTCTTTGCCAAACTTCATGATCTCCATCCAATTGAAACTAATGATGGCTAGTTGTATAACACTTTAAGATCAAATATGAGACACTGTAATATGTCTTTACGTTGGATACACTGTCTATCCTTTTAAAGAGTACTTTTGAAGTCTGATTTCTCCTTTGAGATTTTGGTTTGACTTACGATGACCTCCCTGACTCTTTGTTCAACTTTTTTTCCTGGAATAAGAGAGCTGTCAAATAGTCATGCCATTTAAAGTGTCATGCAACCTAGCCCAAATAGTTTCCTGCTGTCTTGGAGTGCTTAAAATTTATTAATACTCACTTTTCCGTTCTCCTGAGGTCATTTATAATGCTGTGTATTTGTGGTCTCCCTGCTGGGATTCATTTGACTTTGAGATAACACACATTACCAGAAGAGAACATATCTGACACATCTGAACTAGGCATGTTTTTTCTAAGCAAAACTGAAAACATTATAAGATGTTATGTTTCTTTCTTAAACGATTTCTGTGCCAAATTGACAACATCATATCAAAGACTAATATTTTTCTAAAGGTCAGATTTGATGTCTGTCTATGTGCTGAAATAAAACTTGAGAAATTGTAATAAAGCACAGTTTCTTATTATCTGCCTCTCATTCATTCTGTGGCTCTCACAGCATTTCTATTGCTTGCCTTCTCATGGAAAATCCTATGCTGCGTCCATCTTCTTAATCCTTGGGGACTGTATGCTCTCTGTGATCTGTCACCATTAGAAATGGTTTGGATTGACAAATCCCCTAAGACGTTATTGCTATTAACTCAAAGCATAATATGCTAGGAATATTGGTATTTTACTAAGGGACTTAAGACCTACAAGCTTTCAAGAAAGACCCTAAGGAATAGATTTTAAATTGTGGCCTTTACGATGAGGATTTGTATTGGAGCTAGTCTGGGTCTGAGTAAGTCTCCCCTTCTAGTTCCCCTCAAATCAAATATGCTAAGCTACCCTGCCATGGCAGCTCTTGGGAATGAGAATCAGAGCAGATTGTTTCTTTCTTGTAACACTCCTGTTATTAAAGTGGTGAAAGTATGAGATCTGAAATCAGATAGATTCATTGCCAAGTTCCAAATAGTTGGCTTAGACTTCAAAGTGTGTGTGTGTGTGTGTGTGTGTGCAGCTTTATTTAAAATTATGATTTAATTACAGTTCTGCCACATAATATCTGCATCATCCTTTTTAGTTTACTTATTCTTTGTGGGATTCATTATCCTCAGATCTAAAACAGGAATAGAAATTCTATTCTTAATTTAACTTGAATTAATTTAAATAGAATATATCTAGTACAATGTAGAATGCCTGACACATAGTAGGTATTCGGTATAATATTATATCCCTTTATTAAATAAAAAGCAACTTACTTATGTGTCATTTCTTTGAAACCAGTGTGGACAAAATTTTATATTAATAAATAAAATTCATACTCATAAATATGATCCAATTACAAATCAAGAACAAGCACATTTGGTAGACATATGTGGTATAATTACATAGATTGACTTTCTTACTTTACCCAATGCTAACAAAAAAAGAAATTAACATTAAATTTTTAGAAAAATATTATGTATATTACAAAAACATGCATGACAAAACTATATTAGCAACAAAATAAATCATCAAAATTCAACCTAAAATTGGTACATAAAAAATTTCCAGGGATATATACAAATATTTATCTTAAAAGTTGCTTTGGAATTTGCAAACCAGATCTTGAATTACCTGAAAAAAAGAAATTATTTTATGACAAAGGGCTTTCAAAGGAAAACACCATTCTTCTGGTCATCCATGACTAAGGCCATGGACTGCATTGTCAGATGCATAAAGCAAATTATAACAGAACTCTCATGTATGTGCTCTTTCTACCCAGTTTAGGGAAAAGATCTACCATTTAATGCATTCTTCACAACTTCTTTATCAGTAATTTTCTCTTCTCCACTCAAGCGTTTCCAAGTTGAATTTTCTCTCATCTAGAGAGAATGGAAGGCTCTTAAGATTAGAAATTTCTTGCTTACTATGGTTTGCATGGCCAGGATGTCTTTGAGTTTAGTGACACATTGGAAATAACATTAGCGGTGTAAGTAACAGACTACCTGATGTTTCAAAATATAGCAGAACCAGGTTCTTGATCCTCTGACCAGGTAGATTCCTCAATCCACAGTGGTTTCAATGACCACTAAATTTAGGATGTAGCTCCATGAAGAAATAAGGAGACATTAGGGATGAGTTTCCACACTTATCCTTAGTCTCAGTACGTTATTTCCACTGCCTTTTGCTGGCTTAGTAATAAACTAGTGTGAAATTAACCTGAACTAAATCTAAGCCTACCATTCTCCAAACAAATTATAGATTCTAATAAATGTTGAGACTTGAGTATATTTTCAACCTACTTCTTAAGTGTTAGATGAAAATTAGAAAAGTCAATAAGTGCATTAAAACATTTTTTAATTAGTTGTTAAAACCACTTATGAGTGTCATAGAGTGATGGTATGTGGGCCAATACTTTTTTCCAACTACTAATATCTTCCAGGAGCCACAAAAAAGGAAATAGGAAGATATTTATATTTGTTTTGGTTTTTGTTCATTTCTATATTCCCAGAAACTAGAATAGTGTTTCTAGCCCCTAGTATTAGCTCAATACATATTTGTTGACAGACTGACTGATAAAATAAATGAGTAGTAAAAGCAGAACTTATGTAGTATTTCAAAAGAGGGTATAGGTGTGAGAGTATAAAGGATTCCAGTCTTAAGAACAGTAAAAGAACAGGGAGTAACATGCGAGGGCACAGAAAAGTGAGAAAAGGTAGGGGTCTACTGGAAATATGAAAAATGATATCTACAGAGGGAAGTCACATCTCATAAAAGAGAACAGAGTGTACACATTTGACTTGAAGTAAAAGTAAAGGAGAAGATGTAGACATAGAACGTAGTAGAAGAAACTAGTGGTCAGGAAGGGCTGAATTATTTACAAATGTGAATATGAAAAGAAATTCTACAGTCACTTTTTGTTCTTGGAAAAAACGTTTTTAATAACCACAAAAAGATGCTGGTAGTTAAAAAGTTTAGCTAGAGACTTATAAGTTTGATACAAGGGAGAGGAGAAGAGAATGTGTAAGAATTTAATTGGCTGCAATGTTCCATGATCCATGCTCATGTTTCATAGCTTCTAGGGGCTACAAATTGAAATACTTATAGGGGACAGGTAATAAGTAACTGGAGCCAAATGGAAAAATAGAAAGCATATGTCCCTTCTAAAGGCAGCAGTCAATATAGCTTGTATGATCATTTGCCATGTAGAAATACAGACCTAAAGAGAAGCCAACAATCTGTATTTGTGTGTAAAATCTTCTAATTTGTAAATGTTGGGAGATTATTCAACTTTTATAAAAATAGCATATGGCACATAGCAACGTGAATTTATATAACATAGCACTGAGGGGAAAAAAAGAAAGAAATTAGATTTATGCCATATCATTTCTATAAATTAAAAACACACACATAAAAAACAACACAAAATATTCTATAAGATTCCATGTACATTAAATGGCATAAATCAAACACATTAGAGTCCTGCTTGGTTATGGGAGTCAAGACTATGAGAAATAAAAGGGAAATTCTAATTTTTTTTTTTAATCAGAAAGAGTCCTACATAAATATATAATAATAACATACTATGAATTGAGGAGTCTGGTTATCCAGCTTTCTGTACATAAGATTCAAAAGCAAATGAATAAATATGTATACCAAATAAAATAATACTGTAATGATCCAAATGAACAAACAAACAAAACCATGTTAGTACTTGAATTTAGCCCGTGAACCACTTGTGTGAGAATCCTAATTTATATCTTCTCCTCTAGAAGTGCGCTTGAGTACAATTAGAAAATCGGAGAATTTTAAAGAAAATTGGTTGGTAGAAGAGTTCAGAGGCAAAGGCTTATGAGCATTAAGTTGTCTCTGCTGTTGATGTGTCATCTTCTGATGTTCCTTTGGAGGGTTTTGCACAAGGGATAACAAGGAGAACAAGGAGCAAAAGACAAAGAATATATAACAGAAATAGCAGACAAAACCCACCTCTAATTACTCTCATCAGTAATAAAGACTTCCCAGTTTTTTCGTGCAAAACATTTTTATAAGTTCTTGGATCTGGATCTTTTTTTAAACATTATTATAAACTCTTTCTGCACATACCTCATGATCATAAATGATGGTGTTTGGACAACACACCCCCGATACCAAGATCTTCCTTTGTGTGAAGCTATAACATTTAACATGACACTCATGGCTTGGCTTCACCCTCTTATTGACTCCTCCCCAAGGGATCATACGTGCTCTATCTTTGGGAGGAGAAATACAGCATGAAATGTCTCACCCTTGTTTCTCCCTTCCTCCTCTAAAGGGAAAGGTTGAGGATTTCTAGCATTGTCTATACTTTGGTTGATATGTGGGGCTACTTCTGAAGATCTGGGCACACAAAATCAACTCGCCTAGCAGTTATAGACCCAACACCACATTGTCAAAAATTTATTATTGCTAGTAATAAAATAATAAAAATAATAATAATAAAATAATAATAATAATAATAATAATAAATTTTGTTATTCATGTACCTTATTCTCTAACTCAGTTGGTTCAGAACACCAACAGGAAAGAAGGGTGTTTTATTGAATGGAGCCTATTAAAACCAACAATAAATAGAAATATTTATAAAAAGGATTTTGTTTGAGGTTAAGGGTCTTAACACATTATTATGCTGCATCAATTGATTTCAATAGAAATATACCTGATAAAGTGATTAATACAAAAGAAGTTATATCTTTTTTTATGATATAAGACTTTTAAGAGAATATATAAATTGAATAAATTTTCAAGAAATTTCATATGAAACTATTAATGCTAAACATTTAACATATTTAATTCTTTTTAACTTTTAAAATTCTTAAATTGCACAGGGGAAGCTGGGATGCCTCAGTGAGTTAAGTGCTTGCTCTGCAGCCCCAGGAACCAAGGATCAAGTCATGGCCTTGACCCGTGAGGACCCACATGCTGAACTGTGGCATGCTTCCCATGCCACAGGCTGCCAGTTTGCTTCTTGTCCCCAGTTGGAGCCCTGGCTTGAGGAGGCATGCCTCCCATGTGGGAGGCCCCCAGCCCGGTTCCCACCCTGCACAACTCCTACTAACCTGTGTGAAACAAAACCATGTTGAAAATTGATGACATACAACTATGGAGAGTGCTCTGGGCCCTCCCCCTTCTCTCTGTCTCTCTCTGTCTCTGTCTCTGTCTGTCTCTGTCAAAAACAATAAAATAAATACTTAAAAAATAAAATACAATTCTTAAATTGTATAAACTTTTATTGTATGCTTCTTAAGTTTTCATTCACAAATAATCTTTCCAGGAAACTTGTTGGCCATTATTAAATTAGTTCCTATATTTATGTTGTTGTTCATCAGTTCTAAGAATCATCTATGTTTAAATTTCAAACTGTGTCCTTATTTTATAGATGTCTTAATTTTTGTTCAAGAAGATTTTGGGTCAATACTCAAGACCACAGAGAGTTAGTGGGAGAGTTAAGACAGAAATCCAGGATTCCTAATCCTGACCCAGTGGTTTCATCCTCTATTACATTTCCTCTGAGAATGAACTGAAGTGATAACTAGAATTATTTAATTAGTTTTATTCCAAAGGCAATATCACTAATAATCCATTCAACAAAGATAAATTGAGATACTTCTTTGTCTTATGTGTTCTACTTAAGACTCAAAAACAAAGAAAACACAGTTCCAACATCAAGAACACATAAAACATAGTTTTGACATCACGAAATTCACAATCCATTAAATCATATATATTACATATATAAGAATAGCTAGAAAAAATGTATAATAATAAGGGTATAGAGCGTTTATAAAACTGAGCCAAGAAATAAAAAAACCCACTCTGCTTAAAGAACTGAAGGAAAGTTTTAAAAGAAAGATACTCTTAAACCAGGTCCTAAATAAGAATTTTACCAGGAATTTGAAAAAGATATTGACTTTCTATAAAAGACATTATAGATACCAGTAACTACTTGTTGGGATTTATTATTTCTCCAATTGAGAAGTAGTTGTGGAGCACACAGGTAATGTTTATAGAAAAGCTCATGTCCCAGAGGTTTTATGTTTTGTAAGAAGTCAGAAGTTTAGACATTGAAGAACTGTTTTCTTTATTAAAACACTTAACCTGTAAAGTTCTTTCCTCCTCTTTTGTATTCTCTATCTCTATAACAGTCTAGTTTTCATCATTAACCAACTTGGAAACTAAAGATTACTATACGCTTCTGTGTCTATTCATGAAAATAATATCAAAGGTAAGTATATACAGATCTTGCTCCATATGAAAGAATTTGTATATGTAGGATAATTTTCCATGTGCTGCTTTATAAATCAACACATGCTACTCATCAGTATTTCTCTATAAATCTGAGCCCTCTAAAAGATTGTGGTTTAAGAGAAAAAATTACACACATGGTTCTGTTTTTTATATATTAAATGAAGCCAATATATATAAATCAATTTGTTCTCTGGCTCATGATCAAATAAATTTCTTAAAACTTTTGATTAAATTAATAATCATGAACAATGGCCATTTTATCTTTTCCTTAAAGACTAAATTAATCTTTTAAGTTAAAATTGTGGTGTGATTAGCACCCAAGGCCAGCACTATTCAGAACAGTACATTTTTGTACATTATATTTTATTGTGTCCAGAGTTAGATTTTTAAATGACCATTCTATGTAGAGGTTTTTCTGAGCATTAATTTCTATTGAATGGTAATTGCAAATGATGAAATCCTGGATTACAAATATAATTACATTAAGTGCATAGAAATGCCAACTATGAATTTTTTCAAGTTTTTTATTTAAACCCTTAAGAATTTATTCTAGTCTTTGCTAAAGTAAGAGTAATTCATATATTATTTAAAAATCTAGATAATGGTCTATGTTTATACTTGTGAGAGATAACAGAGTTTGTTGGAATATATATATATCGTATTTTCTGGCGTATAAGACGACCCCCTAATTTTACAGTTAAAACATAGGTTTAGGCCTATATTCGCTGTATAAGACTACCCCCCACTTCCAAGGCTGTAGTCTTATACAGCGAATATAGTCCTAAACCTATGTTTTAACTGTAAAATTAGGGGGTCGTCTTATACACCGGAAAATACGGTGTGTGTGTGTGTGTGTGTGTGTGTGTGTATATATATATATTCCAACATATATATATATATATGTATATATATATATATATCAGTTACTCAACATTACTTCAGTTTTTTCATCCATAAAATTATGACAAAAATAAGGCCTACCTCTCCAGTTGTTGTGAGTATGAAATTAATTACTACCTGGAAAGATCTTAAAATACCGCTACAACAAATGTCAGCTACTATTATTAGTCACATCTAAAAATCAAATTATCATTTGAAAGAGTGTGCTACATTTTTTACAAGTATTCCAAATATATTTATTATATGTATTTGCAATTATGTTCATCATAATCTACAAGTGTTAATCATTTACATCATCATTTAAATTTATAACTAGCAACTTTACCGTGGAAAAGCATTATCTTCACAATTAGCATTAAACCTGTCATATTATGAAAATTGTAGTCTACCATCTCATCAAATGAAACAGGTTTCTCTTTGATAACCAATGTTCCCTCCCCCAGAAATAGTAATGTATTTCATATATGCTGCTGATGGACAGCACTTTGAGAAGAAAATTTCAAAAATTTATATTTTCTATACTGTATTATAGAAAATGTAATAATGACTGTTTATCAGCTAGGTTCAAGAAGTAATGAAAACTACTCTGTTATTTCCTCCTCATCCTCTTCCTCCTCTTTCTTCTCCTCTTCTTCTTCATTTTCTTCAAAAGCATCATCATCTTCTTCAGTATCATCATTACTTTACTCTGTGAAGTTTGAATTTTCTACTTTCCTTAAACAATACAATAACCTAAATTTTCTAGTTTTGTTCTTAATTTACTATTTTAGCAAACAAACAAACAAAAAAACCCTTGACCATAGCAACTTCAATATTTTGAGAGCCAATCCTGATCAAATCATTTGTTATTATTGCATAACTAAAATACTCATAAATTTTATAATAGCAAATTATATCAAAAGGTTATATAATTTATTCTTCCACACATATGTGCATATCATTCTAAATTAGCAATTTAGTTTCATTACTTTTCATCCTATATCAAAATAAAATAAATACCTCTGCAAGGTGACCATCATATTGAGCACTGTGACTTATTTAATAACACACTACTTTCATAAAAGCAAACAAAATGGGAACTACAAATTTAGACCCAATAAGAAACTTTAAAAGAAAGTTAGAGGACTCTATTTGGAATCTAAAGATTGAAAAGAGCTTTCCAACCCAAGAAACAAAATACAAATGATATAGAAATATTTTATGCAAAAATATATTAAGATTGATATACAAATACCAGTGCAGAAAAATTGCAATGCAGATGACAAATAAAAACAAAATCATTGTAATGCACAAATAAATTTTGCAAATGGTTATTAAAAGCTTAAAAACATGGAAAACACAGATGAAAATGATGTAAGTAGACCATGCACACAAGATGAATGCCAAGTGGCTTATGAACATATTAAAACATGCTCAGTCTTCATAGATGTTAGGAAAACATGAATTAAGTAAAAAGATAACACCTAATCCTGAATGGAATCAGAATAAAAGAGGTAATCTGATACACTGTTACAGTAATTTTGGAAGACTATCCTGCAACTTCTGCTAACATTCAAAATATACATGTCCTTTATTTCAATAATACAATACCTGTGATTTATCTCACAGAAATGTAAGTGTCCATAGGTAAGACTAGACAGCCAAAGGAGCTCATTACACTACAGTGTTATGAGATATAAATTTAGAAATTAATACACACACACACAGAGAATGATGTGCTAGTAAGCTAGTTCTCTGGAAAAAAATTATTTGTTGCATTTGTTGCATTTCATATATTTCATGCATTTTATATTTTTCAGCTAATTTTAACTGATTAATGTGATTTCACTGAATGCAGAATTGGGAAGAGATTGGCTCTCATGAGCATCACTGGGCATGCCAAAGAACTTTACTTAATTCATATTATAGACAATTACATATATGAAGGTATTTGCACAATATATATATATATTTTAAGATTTATTTATATTGTTTTTTGACAGAGAGAGAGACAAAGAGACAGAGAGACAGAGAGAAGGAGGAGGGCCCAGAGCAGTCACCATAGTTGACAGCATTAGTTTTTCATATAGTTTCACTCCACAGGTGGGCGTGGGGCTGTGCAGGGCAGGAACTGGGCTAGGTGCCTCCCACATAGGTCCCGGCAAGAACTGAACTGGGGCACACCCCAGTTCAGCATATGGGTCTGCATGGGCCGGGGCGGCATTCTATATTCAGGCTCCAGGGCTGCAAAGTGAGTGCTTAACCCGCTGAGCCATCCCACCTTCCCTTATTTCCACAATATACTCTTAAGTGAGATAGAAAGATGCAGAGAAGAATAGATAGAGCATGATCTTTATTTTTCAAGTAAAAGAAATACAAGGAGTAAATCCTACATATGTGCATATGTATTTAAATATGATTATATGAGGGGGAGAAATGTATTAACAGGTACATACAATGCTAACAACAGATACTTGCAAAAGTCAGGGTACAGAAAGAGGGAAGTTGATGCTTGTATAGAGGAAGAGAAGATGCATTAGGGGGGAAAAAATAGTGCCAAACTTACCAGCAAACATAGATGGCCTGACAATTAAGTTCATGAACATGCCACCATGAGCTTATGTTGGTAGCACTGTACATACAATTCAGTGAGTTTTCATAACTTTGGTATATCAGTGTCTCACAGCTGTGTTCATGTTGACATGTGGTGGTGTTCATTACTGTTGTGTGTTTTTGTGTGCCATCATGAGACTGTCAGAGCTTAAATTAGAGCAACAAACAAACATTAAATTTCTTGTTAAACTTGGCAAGAGTAGAAATGAAATCAGGCACATGCTAATCCAAGTTGATGGGGATAATGCTATGAAGAAATCAGCAGTGTACAAATTAATTAAACATTTTTCTGAGGGGAAAGAGTCACTAATGAAGAGAGGTCAGGGTGGCCAGTAATGAGTAGAACTGACAAAAATTTTGTCAAATTGTGCATTCAAATCATCAGCTTATTCTAAGAAGCATGCGGGCCAAGTAAGTATCTGTAGAAAAACAGGAAAATCTTAACTAAAAATCCTGGCATGAGAAATGTGTGTGCAAAAATGGTCCCAAAGGAGCACAACAACGAACAAAAGCAAAGGAAAATTGAAGTTTGCCAAAACCTTTTGGAGAGGCAAGACTATGTTTTGGGCTGTGTTATCACTGGTGATGAAACTTGGGTGTACCAACACAAACTTGAAACAAAGCAACCAAGTATAATATGAAAGTCAACCAATTATCCACAACACAAAATTCTATCAATCCAAATAAAGAGTCAAAGTGATGTTGTTAAAATTTTCTGATATCAGAGAAATTGTATACTACAAATTTATACCAAGTGAACAGTCAACCAAGTTGACAATTTGGAAGTGTTGAAAAGGCTGTTTGAAAAAGTCAGCCAAAAAAGACCTGAACTTTTTACCAACAACTTACGGCTTTTGCATTACGACAATGCACCAATTCACATGGCACTGTGAGTTTTTAGCCAGTAAACAAATCACTGTATTGAAACACCTTTCCTACTCACCCGATCTGTCCCACAATTAATTTTTTCTTTACCTGAATATAAAGTAAATATTGAAAGGAAGACATTTTGATGACATTCAGGACATCAAGGGTAATACAATGAGGGAGTGAACGAGGCACTGGCATTGGTGCATAGCTTCCCAAGGGAAATACTTCAAAGGTGACCATAGTGATATTCTGCAATGAGGCATGCAACACTTTTTCTAAGATGAGCTATCAAACCTAATTGTCAGATCTCATATTAGTAAAAAACAGGAAACTCAGTGTGAAAGAATTTTAATATAAAATAAAACAAAGATAGAAAATGGAATATCTTACACATGTGCACTCAGGAAAACAAAATTTAAGGTCTGAGAGCTTGATTTCCAGTAAATGCCTGAAATATGCCACAAAAGACTTGAACATACTGGAATTTTTTAAATAATAAGAAATTGGTCAGGGGTTGCCTCATATTAGCCTTGGGTAATTTAGTTTATGGTTTCCAGGGGTGTGAACAAGAAATAACTCAGATCAGATTGGTCTCACAAAATAAACTGAATTCAGCTTGATTTGTATTTTGGACTGGTTTTAACTGCTTGAGTAATTTTCAAAGCTGGTCTGTTTGTTTTATATTTTAACATACACTAACTGACCTCTTCCATCTTTACAATCGCTGCCCAAGAATAGAGCCCATTCCAAACTTTCAACAGACTCACCTGTAGCTTGCTACAATTTGTGCTTCCTGAATTGCAGTTTCTCTGCTATTTCCAAATTTAGTCATCTTTTTGAGCTTGCTTCAATTCATCTCTTTTATTTAGATTGACATCGGCAACAAAGTTTCCAAAGAAGCCAGATATTGTATTGCAAATTGAAGAGAACATGCCCAGAGGAAGACTTGAAGTTGTATCAGCACTATTCTCTCAGCACTAATTAGTAAGGGTTTACCAGTTCCTTTCAAAGGAGAAAAAGAAGAAGAATATGAGAATTCATGCTAAATCTTTATCCTAAAACTTTAAGAAATTGTATTTTTTAATTTTTATAGACCCAAAACACTTTGAATATTGGAAGTTTCACATAGCTCATGTACTATTTATTAATATATATGCATGCAATAAACAGAAATATCATTAAATTTTCTTAGATTAAAACATTCTAAAAAAATCTAAATTTCAAAGCACAGAAATGTGAAAGGAGTTAAAAATCAATATGTAGGATGAATGAATAGATGATAGATGATAATACATAGATGATAGAGATGATAGATAGATGATTGATTGATTGATTGATGGATGATAGATAGGGTGACCAGACATCCCACTTTTGGCGGGACAGTCCCGATTTTTAACAATTGGTCCTGCATCCCACAGCATTTTAAAAAAGTCCCAATTTTTGGAAAGAATGCACGACAAGCTAGGGAACGGCGGGAGATAGACCAAATTTTTAATCAAGAACCCCCTCCCCCCTAGTCAATGGTGTCCCGCTTTACAAATGTTAAAATCTGGTCACCTTGATAGATAGATGATAGATAGATAGATAGATAGATAGATAGATAGATAGATAGATAGATAGATAGATAGATAGATAGATAGATAGATAGATAGATAGATAGATAGATGATAGACAGATAGCAAGACAGATATAAAAACCCAGAGATTTTTCTTAAAGTATGCTAAATATTTAATATTCTCTTTCAAACATCTCTGCCAAAACCACAAAATAAATAAAAGTTTCCATAGAAGTGTTACCTGGTTCTACAACACAGTTATCTCGCCGGATGAAACCCAGGATGTCAGCACACAGATGGTCTTTTTGTTGAGTTTACTTACAGGAAATGTAGTGGGGGAGACAGCTCTTTAGATGCATGCTTTGATCAGCACACATGTGCACTTGGTTTAATCCCTTGCTGTGGCCACACATTCAGCAAACATCTGAAGATGACTATGTATCCAGCCACTGAATGGTAACACCTATTTTATCCTAAGCGCTGGTATTTCTATAATGCTTTAAGGCTCAGCAAAAGTTGCCTTTTATTTCTTTAAGCTGATGCCTGTGTGCCTTCTCAGAGCTTCCCTGGAACTGTCTTAAATGCTGTAGTATTTTACCTCTTCCCTTCCACAGCCTCTTCCCTCCCTGCATCAGTGAATACCATTCTTGCACTTTCCTCTCACAATTAAATGACATGTATCATGTTTTGTGCAAGTGTATGCAGAAGTTTCCTACAAAAAAAAAAACCACAAAAAAACCTCTGTTTTATTTGTACACCAAAGTCTTCCCATTTACCTTTTCTGTGCACTAATACTGTGTCTTCTTACCTGTATTCCAGCTTCCTCTTCACTCTTGCTTGTCTCTGGAAGGGCTATCACCAAAGGAATGGTGTGGCCTCAGACTTCTCTGGATGATAATGTCTCTTCCCACAATGTGTAGTGGGCAGCCCCATGGGTCTGTGTGCACATCCACAGTGTTTTCCTGAGTATCTCACACAAGAAGGTGAAACCTTCCACTGTAGAATGCTTCACCCAAAAGCCCTCTCCCAACAGGAATTGAAAGATGGAAAGGATGAGATCAGCAATAAGAGAAATTTGGAAAGGAAAAACCCTTCTACTCCAAAAGATGAAACAAGGATAGTGCTTAAGAACTGGGACTAGAGAAACTGGTGAAAATTTCCTCCAGGCTATTCCAACCTAGGATAAGGAGTACTTATAATCTCTAGGTTCTGCTTCCTCTTGAGGGACTTGTTCCAAAGGAAATAGATTATATGACCTTCTCTTTAACTGTGATATTATTTAACTCCACTGTGATGTATCTAAGTGTGCCACTAAGTATGTCATTCAGCAATTTCAAATATTGCCACTCACTGATTCTCTTCTTTGGGAACTCATATCAGACCTAAGAGGTCTGACAATGAAGCTCACAAACTCATCCTAGAAGAAGTGCTACATAACTCATTGCTGAATATCACTACAGTCATCTTCAAAGTATTCCCCTTGGGAAGCTATGCACTGATGATAGCACCTAGTCCACACTTCAAAGCAATTTTGGAACTCATTTTCTGGGGTGACCATCCGAGCCATCATTGTATTAACCTTGATGTCCTGAATGTCATCAAAATGTCTTCCTTTCAATATTTTCTTTATTTTCAGGTAAAGAAAAATGTCATTGGGGGTCAGACCAAGTGAGTATGGAATATGTTCCAACACAGTTATTTGTTTACTGGCTAAAAACCTCCTCACAGACAGTGTCATGTGAGTTTGTGCATTGTCATGAGATAAGAGCCATGAGTTGTTGGCAAAAAGTTCAGGTCTTTTTCGTCTATCTTTTTCATGCATCCTTTTTAGCATTTTAAAATAGTCAGTTTGGTTGACTGTTTGTCTGTGGTGCAAATTCCTAATGAGCACTATCTCTGATCTCAAAAATAGGTTAGCCACATCATTTTGACTCTTGAGTTGGACTGACAAAACTTCTTTGGTTCATGAAGAACTGGCTGACTTTTGTTGTGCACTTTGATGCTTTGTTTCGGGGTTGTATTGGTATATCCATGTTTCATCGCTAATGATAATATGTCCCAAAACATTGTCTTTCCTCTCCAAAAGGTCTTGGCAAACCTCAACTCTCCTTTGCTTTTGTTCATCAGTGAGATCCTTCAGGACAATTTTTAAGAAATGGTTTTTTATGTTTGTTTGTTTTGTTTTTTGTTTTTTGTTTTTTGATAGAGAGAGAGAGAGAGAGAGAGAGAGATACAGAGACAGAGAGAGAATTGAACTGGAGTTCAGCATATGGATCCACACGGGCTGGGTCAGGATTCAATCCTCGGTCCTCAGCGCTGCAAAGTGAGCATTTAACCCACTGAGCCATCCCGGCTTCCCCAACTTCAGGACAATTTTTGCACACAATTTCTCACAGCATAATTTTCAGTTAAGATTTTCTTAACTGTTTCTCTACTGATGTATACTTGGTCTGCTATGCTCTCAGATTCAGCTGACAATTCAGACTCAAAATTCAATTAATTTTTGCAGTGTTTTTGTCAGTTCTGCTCATTACTGGCTGCCCTGAACGCTCTTCATCAGTAACACGTTCTCTCCCCTCAGAAAAATGTTTAATCCATTTGTACACTTCCGTTTTCTTCATGGCATTATCCCCATAAACTTGTACTAATTTGGCCCTGATTTCACTTCCCCTCTTGCTAAGTTTAACAAGAAATTTAATGTTCGTTTCACTCACTCAAGATCATTCTCACAATGGCACATAAGAACACACAACAGGGGAAGCCGGGGTGGCTCAGTGGGTTAAGCGCTCACTTTGCAGCGCCGGGGACCAAGGATTAAATCCCTGCCCTGGCCCGTGCGGAACCATATGCTGAACTGGGAGCTCCCCCAGTTCAGTTCTCTCTCTGTCTCTGTATCTCTCTCTTTCTCTGACAAAAAAAAGCAATAAAAATAAATAAATAAATATTTAAAAAAAAAAAAGAACACACAACAACAATAATGAACACCTCTTAGCAAGACACCACCACAAATTGACATGAATATAGCTGTGAGACGCTGATATACCAAGGTATGAAACCTTACCGAGTTGTTCATACAGTGCTGCCAATGGAAGTGCATGGTAGCAAGATCACAAACTTAACTGTCAGATCTCACACACTTGAGCTTCTCATTCTATCCTCTACCTCTCTTTTTGGTACTTTTCATCTTCTGATATCTTTGTAATTTGGTCAGAATCATCCTCAACTTTATATTCCATTTTAGTAATTCTCTTCAGTTATTCTAACTTGTGCTTTAATCTCTTAAGTGATAGTAGTAATAACATTAATTTCAATAGGTTGGTTTAATTTATATTTTCTACATAACTCTTGTTTTGTTGTTTAAAAATTAATTTTATTGTTTGAGAGAAGGTGAGAGAGAGACAGAGAGAGAGACAGAGAGAAAAGGAGAAAGCCCAGATCAGTCTTCATAATTGTACATCATTAGTTTTTTGACATAGTATAATTCTACACAGGTGGATGTGGGGCTTCACAGGGTGTAACTGAACTAGGGGCCTCCCTCATGGGAGGTGAGAACCTTCACCACCATCCTGGAGGTTATCAGTTAGGCATTGAAGTTCAGCATTTGTGTTTGTACAGGCCCAGACTGGGATTTGATGCCCTCACCTCATGGTTGCAAAGCAAGCACTCAGCCTGTTGAGCTATCCCAACATCCTTACATAACTCATTCTTAAGTATTCCATTTCTTATATTGGAAGTTCTAGTTCTTCCTCTATGTCTTAGAAGAAATGAAATATACTTATTTTAAAATCCCTTTCAGATTTCTCTCTTTGTCGCATCTGTAGATTCTGGGCTCACACTTCTTCGTATGTTTTCTAGTTATTATATATGCATTCATATGCAGAGAGAGTTATGTTCTATCAGAAGTTTTTGCATGGGTATTAAAGGCCCCACTATGGAATCACTTCAAAGCTGCCTCTGCCAGGAGCTTACAGATTACCAGTAATGAACAAGATTTTAAATTAGGTTAGGCTTTTCACCTGTATGCACTATATGTTCTGGGTTACAATTTCTCTTGAATGACTCTTTCCACACTTCCGGAGAAACAGAAGCCTTTGGACCAGGGGATAATCCTTCTGTCTTCATTTACAATTTGGAAAGTGCACTACCAATTATTGCCTTTTCTATGCAGAAAGCTCCATTCTCATGTTATAGCACACCCCAACCCAGGGACTAAAAGCCAAGTCCCCGGGCTCCTGGAGGAGCCATTGCAATATGACTTCTGAGAAGAGAGAAGTAGAACACATCTTCCTTTCTTTGCCCCTTTCCATTTCTGCAAAGATGCCAATACTTAACTGGAAGTCACATGGAGATTGCCCTGACTTGAAGAACTAGTGATGACAAGGCAAGACCTCTGCCTTAGAGAAACTGGAAATGGTTATCCAAGCAGGAACTTGTACACGGAGAACTACAGCACAGGGCATCTGCTATTGGGTTTGGGACACAGGATGGTAGCTTGTTGAACTATTAATCTTAAGTCACTGTTGAGAGCATACAAGCACTTCTCAAATATGTGAAAGTATATGCTGTGATATAGTCTTTTCTATAGGCCAGGGCAACTTATCCAATGCGGGAGAGTGAATCGGCCAAGAATTTCCCTGCTAGCTTGTGCCAGAGAGCAGCCTGCATCAGGGCATTTGAATAGCTACAACACCAAGAAAGGACATGCAGAGATGATGCAAACACTGCAGACACTACTCAAAATTTTTTGATCATCACACTTGTCACATACAATAAATGTCACACAAAGCAATAAATATGGAATAAGAAAGAGAGAGAAATAGAATGAGATAGTCATGAGTGAAATACAAGTTCTGACAAATTCACAAACTCAACCTGGACGAAGTGTTATATACCTCATTGCTGAATATCAACACAGTCACCTTCAACTAACTCCCCTTGGGAAGCTATGCACCAGTGCCAGCACCTAGTCCATCCTTCAAATCAATTTTGAAATTATTTTTCTGGAATGGCCATCAGAACTATCACTGTAATTACCTTGATGTCCTGAATGTCATCAAAATTGTCAGACTTCATAAAGTCACAAACCAAGAGTTCAAGTTTCAGCAGCGTTGCCAGGTTCAGGAGGCAGCTTGCAAGCTGATCAGTGTCTTGCAAGGTAGAGTCTCAGGTAGGAGTTTCTTGTGGTGGCCAATCACAAGACACTGGCAACAAAACTCATTCTGCATGGCTGCTTCCTAGATGTGCTTGAGTATTCCTAGGCCTTTTATAGTTTGCAAAGGTGCTAGGTAGCCTCATCTGGTTTCTCTTTGTGCATGTGCCAATTTGTTTACAATGTCTATTGCGCATACTAGATTATATCAGTCTTGCACAGCTGTTTAAAGTTGTTTACATTACTCTACCATGCTTGTGCTAGTTTGTTTACACTACTCGGTTGTGTATATGCTAGAGTTTGTTTACATTTGATGGCAGTCATGCTCTATACAATTATTCCTTTTCCCCCAACCCTACCTCTGAATATAAGCCAGATCTGGTGCAAGCTCACCACTGACTAGAGCCTGAGAGCCTGTGATCGTGAAGTTAGACTGAAGAGGCAAGGAGCCAAGCAGGTCATTCATTATAGTGCTGACCATCTTTGGATTAGTACATAACTAGTTTTTTCATTTAATAAATGGAAGGAAGTACCATGAGCACTTGTGTAATAGTCTCACATATTATTGTGATAATATTTTATGAAGTGCAACTTTACTATTTATTGTATTTTGAAAGAGTGTAGACCTATAATTTCAGACTTTAGGAATGAAAGATCAGAAAAAATATGAAAAAGACTCTAGTGAAAGGTAAACATTTTTTTCCTTTCTTATACATCTTATGAATAATTTGAAACAAAAATAAAGCTTTATTATTGAATTATTTTTGAAAGGGAGCTCCCAATTAATAAGGACTTTGACATTAAAATTATATTAGAAGTCATTGCTTAAGCAGTATGTTTTCTTTGGAATAATGAAAATATTTTGGAACTAGATAGAGGTGATAATTACACAACGTAGTGAATGCACTAAATGACACTGACTTGTTCACTTTGAAATAATTGTATGTTATGTGAATTTTACCTAAGTGAAAGAAGTATATCAGAAAATATTTTTGACATGTACATTTTTTTGTTTCATGCTCACAATTATTTCATGTTGTAGCTCAACTCTGTTCAATATCAGTGGTTATATGCTCAACAAAAATATGAAAATGGGAAATATTGCTATCATATTGCATTCAACATCTGCCGATTTGTTTTTCCCAAGATATTTTCATTAGGATTTTTGTCAGTATTCATAGTGTTAATAATCTTCTCCAATCTTAGTTTTCACATTGAGTTATCATTTCACTGTTCTTTCCACAGTTATTGGTAGAGTCATAGAATTTAAGGACCTGATTTCCAAACACTTAGGTCATGGATTACAGAGATAAAGAGAAAAGGGAGAGGCACCAATAAATTTTGAGTGAAGGAGAAGGAGCAAAAGGATTTTATGTAGACATTTCCAATTCAAAATAGATCCATAAGTAAGTAGAACATGCCTACCAGATTGGAAGGAAAATGGGAAAGCTATATGAGTCAGGACACTTTGGGATGTAAATATCAGGAAGCCAACACAATCCAGCTCATGAAATGAAAAAAAAAAAGCAGAGGGGAAGCTGCCCTGGAGTAAAATCAGAACCAGATTTTATCACCCTTTGGATTTTTTCTTGATACTTCCTGCCTCTGTGTTGACCTTAATCTTGTGTGCTGCAGACTTGAAAAGAAAAGATGTTTCCCTGCAAACTTTAGCTGGTAAATGCTGGGGAAGTGCTCTGATTCTTCTTTCCAGAACAATCATTATTCCAGAGAAGTAAAATACAACTATGGTTGGCCTAGACCAGATCGTGAGGTGCCTATGATTGGCAGCTTCCACAAGGTTGTAATGCAGAAGAAGCAATTTTACAAGGGGAGATGGTGCTGTTCAGGGTATACAACCTGATTTTCCTTTAGAGGTAAACACATATTGTGCTTTTCTTCTGCATTAAGCACATCCCAACTACATCAGATACTGCCTAAATACTTTGTATACCTCATGTTAGTTTGTCCTCACAGCCTCCCAAGAGATAATATTATTAACCCTGAATTATATTCTTTAAAACTCAAGTTCAGAGAAGTTGGAAATTGTCCAAATGTAGCACATGTAGCCAGGATTGAAGGTGAATTTTAGTTCAAATGGTATTCCAAATTTTACATTATTTTGGCTGCATTACTGGACTACAGACCAAGGAAGGCTAGGAGAATAACAGCTTCTTCACTAGTTTACATGATGGACTTCCTCATTTTTGTGTTTCTAAATACCTACCATTTTTGAAAGGGACATGCTGGCTGCAAGCCTCACCATATATCCTTTTGAAGCAGCATAACTGGAAAATCTTGAAGAGCCTAGAACTCTATGATGTTCTGTCTGTTTAATAAAAAACACAACAAAACCTTTATTCCCTCTCCCCACCACCCCAAAATTAAAGCTTAGAGCAACCTCCTCCCGATAAAACGGACCTGAAAGAGGAAAACTTAAGTTTCCTCTCGTGCAGGTGGCAAAAGTTGCCTGGCTCAACCAACGGGTGCTTAAGGCTCTGGGGTTTCTGTCTCTCAGATTTCCCCCTCTCCCTTTCTAATATGTGATAATCTGGTTGCCAAGAACACAAACTGGACACTTGAGCCACTTTCTTGGTGCCTATGACACATTATTTCTATTTCAGGAGAGAAAATAGGTGTGTCTTGAATGAGAGAGAATATGAGAAATAGAGGCTGGAAACATTAAAGATCAATTTCATCCATTTCATGATTTTGCCTATGGCTACCCTGTTTAAATTATGACCTTTCAATGGTTATAGTTTATTCCTACACCCCTCATACATTTATTTTGTATATGCGTTATGCTGGGCCCAAATGCTGAGCCCATGGAGATAAAGTCTCTGCTCTCAGAGAATATATAAGCAGACAAACAAAAGTTACAGGTAAAGATTTTTGTTTATTTGTTTTCTTTATGATTCAAATATGCCTAAGGTATAAGAAGGTGAGTCACATCTAAGGGTTCAAATAATTCTGCCTTCAAGGAATTCATATATTAGATGAGGAGTGAAGAAATAAATTAAAGAAGATTAATGAATAATATAAGACAATATATGGTAAGTAATAAATGGCCTGGAGTATCAGTGGATTAATTCAGAGAAGTAGAGTTTCTTTTTCATTACTCATTATAGAATTGTAAGAGAGTTTGGTCAGGTAAATAAAGCTTAGTGGTTTTTTACAGCTTTAGGTTACAGATTTAAATTTTAGAAATTGTATTTACTACTTAAAAATATCAATATAAATACACTATTAATACCAACAGTGACAGTAGGAATGCCAGTAACGTAATTTGAAATGTAAAGCACGGGCTATACCTGACTTTCACCATAGGACCATACATTTTCCATTACCTTTTAAAATAAAACCTCTCAGTCAAAGTATCAATAATAGTCACTGAATCAAATATTCTTTATAAAACAAGATTTATGGTATTTTCCTCAATAATTTTTTTTACTTTTATTTTTTATTTTTTCATATCATTTTCTGATTCTCATGCTGTATACAACTATTAAGAGCTATCTATTAATTAAAATCATCTTTCTAATTCACTTCACCCTGAATTCAATTGTGTAATTAGATTTTACTTGGGGCCACTAACAGCTAGAACCTGCCATCAAAAATTCTTGAAGGTTTACTCATCTACTAGCTTTGAGTATTTCAATGTAGGAAAAAATTCTAATAACTCATTATTTCACAGACTATTTCTAATATAAAATTGTGCACATTTAAACAATCTAACTTTTTTTTCTTTTCTAGGTAAAATAATAATGGTTAACATTAATTGAGGACTTGCTGTATATTATCAGCATCATGCTCTTTAATTTTTGTAATAACTCTGTGAGTTTTTATGCTATTATCACCCTCATTTATTGATGAGGAAACGCAGGTACAGAGATTTTAAATAACTTGCTTAGAGGCATACAGCTCTTAAATAGAAGAGCCAGGATTTAAATCCGAGAAGCCTGACTTCAGACCCCAAATTTTCACTACCGTATATTATATAATAACACAGGCATGAAAGATAAAGACAGACAGATTTGTTTTAAAAAGAGTTGAACCGCATTTCTCTTTATCTGCTACTTTATTTCTTGGATGACTCTAAACATAGGATAACAACACATGATACCAGAGCGCTGTTCCTAGTTATACGAGGGGGAACAAAAAAACAAAAAACAAAAACCAACTAGAATTCTCTTTCTTGGACATTAGAGGCATCTGGACCTTGAAATTTGTTCCTCCAGGTCAAACAGTCAACCAAAGTTTTATTCTGGAAGTTTTGAGAAGGTTGCATCATGATTTACAGATGACTGAGTGGTTCTTCCACCATGACAATGCACGTGTCCACACACCACACTGAGTGCTCAGCAGTTTTTGACCATAAAAAGACATGACCCTCCGTCCCCACCCTCCTTATTCACCTGATCTCACCCTGAGCAACTTTTTTTGTTTCCCCTGATGAAAAACAGTCTTCAAAGGGAAATGATTTGCTGATGTGAAAGAGGTGAAATAAAGAAAAATAGACAGAAACACTACAGGGCATCAAAATTGACAAATTTAAAAAACGTTTTGTGGGGAAGCCGGGATGGATCAGTGGGTTAAGGGCTCACTTTGCAGCACCGAGGTTCGAATCCCGGTCTTGGCCCCGGCCCATGCGGATCCATATGCTGAACTGGGGAGTTCCCCCAGTTCAGCTCTCTCTCTGTCTCTGTATCTCTCTCTCTCTCTCTCTCTCTCTCTCTCTCTCTCTCTCTCTCTCTCAAAAACAATAAAATAAATAAATTTAATTGGATTGTTTGTTTAAAAAAAATGTTTTGAGAAGTGAAGAAAGCATCTCAATAGGTATATTACATCAAGCAAAGATTATTTGAAGGTCACTGAAATTTAAACATGTAAGATTAGATACACAAATTTTTATAAATAAATTATTATTGTTTTTGGATCCCCTCTCATATCTTAGCATATGTTTAGTCAACTAGAAAAATACTTACCGGTATTAAGTTAGTATTAAATTTACAGCTCCCCTACGTTTTCTCTCATTACTCTGGAATTCAGTAAGATGAATTTTAGTGAAAGGGAAGTCTGGGAGTTTCCTGTACACAAGAAAACAAAAGGTAAATGGGGAAGGAAGAGAAAGGTAAAGGGTATCCCAAAATTTAGGCAAGATTTGAATTTTGTGTCATTTGTGCGATGAAGTGTTGCCAATGAAAAAGAAAGACAGCGTGACAGCTGACAGTTCAGGGTTATTAAAAATGGAGGGCTACATGAAAGAACAATGCGTTTTCATTGTTAAGCAATGAAAATTTACAATTTTTAATTATAAACTTGTGTTTTCCATCAAAATTACTTCTTGAGTGAATTTTGGGACACCCTTTAGTAGCCACTGTAGATGGAGTTTGAAAGAAAGTTTTGTTTTTGTTCTGTTTGTGCTTAAATTTGAGAGAGAAGAGAAACAAATGAGGATTTATAAGATATAAGAGAGGCGGAAAATTCTAGGATGTCCTGGTCTGTGATATAAAAGAAATCCTGAAGCATATCTCAACTCTATTTTGTTGTATTTTGATAGACTATGTTAGACATTTAATTTACCTTTCTCTCTTTCTCTCTGTTTTTATCTGTCTCTGTCTCTCTCTTTCTAACATTGGGCCAGTGCTATTATTCTTTTGAATGCCTCACTAAGCAGAACATGGTCATCTTTATCTGTGCTACTTTTTTTTTCTTTAAAGATTTATTTATTGTTTTTGACAGAGAGAGAGAGATACAGAGACAGAGACAGAGAGAAGGGGGAGGGCCCAGAACAGTCTCCATAGTTGCACATCCTTGGTTTTTCCACATAGTTTCATTCCACAGGTGGGCGTGGGGCTGCACAGGGCAGGAACTGGGCCGGGGTCTCACCCCAGTGAGAACTGAACTGGGGCACTCCCCAGTTCAGCATATGGGTCCACTCAAGCCAGGGCCGGGATTCGATCCTGTCCCCAGGGGCTGCCAAGTGAGCGCCTAACCCACTGAGCCATCCCAGCTTCCCTCTGTGCTACTTTTAAACTTCTTAAGTATAGAGTTCTACAGCCATGGCTTTTTGTGTGGTTTTTTCTTTGGGGGGGGCAGGGGGGATACTTTATCTCTTAAAAAAAGAAGAAAAAAAAATGTAAAACTTTATTCAAGTGTTTGAATGACATCTTTAACCTGGTTTCCCAACAAACATCCTGAAGTATTTTCCTTCTTCACTAATTTCTTATTATCTTTGGTAAGCCTCCTAACAGCACATTCTACCTGTCTTCTTATTTGTAAAGTAATATTTATTCTTTTTCTTTTTTTGCCTTAGTAGAGTAGAACTTAAGTGAGAAGTAACTAATGAGAACAAAACATCCTAAAGATTACTGGTATTATAAATGCTAGATAATATTAAGGTATTGGCCAAATCACATTTAAGTCATAGTCTGTCTAATAATTTCCCTTTAGCACTAAATTCCTGCCCAACCTCCTATTTTTTCAGATCCCTCTCTTTTATATTTTCATCTGTCCTTAAAAGTTTTGATTCTCCTATTTTCCTCAATTTTCTCTCAAGCTATCAGGCCTCTCTGACATCTTTACCTATTTCCAACTATATGTCTGATTACTGGTATTTAACTGACTCTTAGATTGCCCTCAATTTCTTTACATTCTTCCATCTACTGCTTTCACAAGAAGAAGGAGAAGGAAGAAGGAAGAAGGAAGAAGGAAGAAGGAAGAAGGAAGAAGGAAGAAGGAAGAAGGAAGAAGAAGAAGAAATAAACAAGACAAACAAATAAACAAGAAAACTTGCATTAAATTTATAACAAGCTTTCTGCACTCCTATAATGTGTAGACACTGAGCACCTGTGTGGAAAACTACCAAACTAAGTAGATTGTGGTTATCTCTAGCACTTAGTGTCAAAACTTAGCTGGTTACTTGACTAAGGTGACCAGATTTTAACATTGGTAAAGTAAAGCAGGACACCATTGATGGGTGTGGGGGGTGTGGGGGGGGTTCTTGATTAAAAATTTGGTCTATCTCCCGCCGTTTCCTAGCTTGTCGTGCATTCTTTCCAAAAATCAGGACTTTTTTAAAACGCCGCGGGACACGGGACAAATTGTTAAAAATTGGGACTGTCCCGCCAAAAGTGGGACGTCTGGTGACCCTATCCTTGACACCAACAGTTAATGTGTTTATTTGCCTTTGCTCAATTCTTCTTCCATTTTCATTAATTATTATCCCAGATCTAATCTCTCATCTTAAGTTTTCTGATTAACTCCCTCTACCCTCTTTCTCAGTGGAAGACTTTGTCTTCAATTGCACAGATACTACTGAAGCCTTTACATACGATCTGTTTACTTTAAGGCTCCACATCTACAAAGCTGTCTGTAAACAAAGCCAAGCTCATTTGCTTTTCTCCAGTACCTAAGAATTCAATTGCTTCTCACCTATTTTAAATCAGTCACCCTGTGCCCTCCTGATGCCTCTGGAAACTTGTGTTGTTAGTTAAGAATTAATTATCTTACCTACCTTTGCATTTTCAACCTCTCCCTCTCGACTTGCTTTTGTCTTTGACCCTATAAATATACTTAGGTGTTCCCCATTATAAGCAAACTTTCCTTTAATGGAATATTTTACTCTAAGATTCAGCCAATCTTTCTCAGTTTTTCCTGATTCAAATTTCTCAAAAGATTATTTTATATTTTTACCTCTATTTTGTCACCCATGCAATCTTTCCTAATGCATAGAAATAAGGATTTTTGCCTATAACAACCCTGGATGATCCCAGGATAGTAATGACTTCCTTATTGTGGCATCCATAGATAAATGCTAATTTCTTACTATTTGGGACTTTTCTGTTGCAAACAAAATTGATAAATGTCTGGTCATCGTCCTAGAAACACACACTTAGAAAACTTCTTTGACACTTCATTCTCCAGTTCAAATTTCCTAATACCTTGTAGCCAATTCTATTGCATGTCCTTATTGGACTTTTCCTTTTCTAATCACTTAAATCTCTATAAAGACTGTTTTGTTGTGTCCCTGGTGTTATTCCATATACTTTCACTCAGGTACTTTGTCACACACTTATTTTAACTGTCAGCTATATATAAATGATTCCTGAATTGATATTTCCAGTGAAAAGTCTCCTCTGAGTTTTCATGCTGTATATATCAGCCTGCTAGATTCCCCCAGTTGAATGGCCTAAAGATCCTCTCCAAAATTAAAAGATCTTCAATCAACCCATCTCCCCATCTCTTAAACTATGCTAGGCAAAACAATTCCTGGAACTTAATGTGACCGCCATCTTATGAAGCAAACCTGTTCACCCAGGGAGGGCTGGGTGCCTATCACCTGAAAGGAATGTTCTTACGTAGATAAGTGGGCCCATTAAGTTGTTTACTGCTTTGGAGGTATGCAGCTCTGAACAAGCATGTGCCAGGTAGCTACAGGCCATTTGTGATAGCTCCTGGATACAATCCACCTCTGTCAGCCCTTGGCTACAAGTCACCTGTGTTACCACATGCCACTTGGCTGTATATAATAAGGCCCATCCTTTTTGGATGGGAAGATCCACTGTCTTACTTATGCCAAAGATACTGCTTCTGTCCATAGGTTCCCTTAATAAACTCTTTAGGTAAATATGGATTTGTCAGCCTCTCTCTTCGGTCTCTCAGCCCCAAGAAATTTTTGCAACAACCTAATTCTCCAGGAACTTTTATACAAGTTAGAATCTTCACCATTGACCTAGCAACCCACACTGTACATATTTACTCTTAATTATTTCTACACCCTTATCTTTTTCCATTCAAAAAATATCCTGCTTATTTCACCAGCAAAATATTTTTTTAAGGTTTAGTTTATTGTTTTTAACAGCTAGAGATAGAGACCAAGAGAGACAGAGAGAAGGGGGAGGGCCCAGAGCAGTCTCCATAGTTGTATGTCATCAGTTTTCAACATGGTTTCATTCCACACAGGTGGGCAGGGAGGCCATGCAGGGCAGGAACTGGGTGGGAGCCTTCTGCATGGGAGGCACGCCCCTGAGCTGGGGCCTGAACCGAAGGCCTGGGGAAGAAACTGAGGGCCACACCCCAGTTCAGCATATGGGTCCACACGGGCCAGGGCCCAGACTCAATTCTTGGTCTCTGGGGGCTGCAAAGCGAGAGCTTATCCCACTGAGCATCTGTCTTCCCAAAAAATATTTCATAAATATATCTAGTCCTCTTTTTTTTCCGCAATTACTGCATTATCTTTATTTTTTTAATTGGTTTTGATAGAGAGAGAGAGACAGAGACAGAGACAGGGGAAATGGGGAGGGCCCAGAGCAGTCTCCACAGCTGTACGTCATCAGTTTTTGACATGGTTTCATTCCACACAGGTGGGTGGGGCTCGCAGGATGGGAACCTAGTGGGGAACCTCCCACATGGGAGACATGCCCTTGAGAGCTGAGGGGACCAAACCAGAGACCTCCCTCTAGGGAATCTCACCCCAGAGAGAACCAAACCTGGGCCACAACCCAGTTAAGCATATGGGGCCACACAGGCCGGAGCCAGGACCAGGACTCAATTCTATGACCCCTGTGTTGCAAAATGAGCACTTAACCCTCTGAGCCATCCTGGCTGCCCCCGTTATCTTTAAAATGCAGCATATTAGCAGCATCCCACTGGCTCCAAGCTACCCCCCTCAAATTCATTCTCTGTAGGTCTATACCTGCTTGTAATTTTTCCATATGTCTCCTTCGCTTATAAGCAAAAGAACCAAGATCCCAAACCTGACTTAGAACAGGGCTGCCCAACCTTTTGACTTTCCTGGGCCACATTGAAAGAAGAATTGTCTTGGACCACACATAAAATACACTAATGATAGCTGATGAGCTATAAAAAAAATTTAAAAATCACAAAAAGCTTTCACAATGTTTTAAGGACATTTACAGATTTTTGTTGGGCCACGTTCAAAGCCATCCATGGCCATGTGCACAGGCTGCAGGTTAGAAGCTAACCTTAGAAGGTCCTCCACAATCTGGCTTCTACCTAGCTCTCTAGCCATCCATGGCCACTTTTGATCATCTACTTTACATTTTAGCAACATTAGCGGAGTGGCCTAGATGCCATCTACTTTAAGCCTCTCTGTCTTTTCTGACTTTATTCCTGGTTACAAATGCCTATACCAACTTTGCTGACCAATGCCTCTTGTCAATTAAGAAACACTCCCTTGGAAGATTGCCCTTCTCCATTCCCCATCATTCTGAATGCAAGTGTGAGCCTCCTCACAAGTACTCAATGACTGTATTTACTTTGCTGTGCCTACCTCCTCATTAGAACATGCCTTATTTGAAAGAAAGGGCCATCACTTTCCCCTACCTAACATGATGCTTAACAGTACCTTAATAAATATTTGAAAAAAATAAATGACTAAAGGGGATGTCAGGATAGCTCAGCAGTTGAGCACTTGCCTAGCAATTGTAAGGTCTAGGGTTTGATTCCCAGCCCCAGGGCCTTTGCAACCCCATATGCTGAGCTGCAGTGCAACTGGTAACTGCTGGGATGGCTCATTAGTGAAGGTTCTCATCTCCCATGCAGGAGAGGCCCCCAGTTCAGTTCCCTGCACCCCCCGCCCCGCATGGCCCTACATCGACCTGTGTGAGATGAAATTATGTTACAACTAATGATGTACAACTGTGGAAACTGCACTAGGCCCTCCTCCTCCCTTCTCCCTCTCTCACCTTCTCTCAGACAATAAAATAAATCTTAAAAAAAATGAACTAATTAGTAAATATATTCTGTCAAAATAGTGTGGATGTACCAAATTTAACTTAAAAATTCTTTCATTAAATATCTTACTCAAACTTCAGCTACCTCCATGTATTTTTGAAAGAGTTATTCCCATTTGACTTCCTCCTACTAAACATAAAGCTTTAATTTTAATAAAATAATGTTGAACCTTTATGCTTTATTTCAGCAAAGCTCCTTGTCACAGCATCTGAAAAATCTAAAGTGATGTTTAAATTTTTTTAATGATTAAATTTTTGAAAAATTTAATAAGAGTAACAAAGTTATGTTTTAAGTGAAATAATGCATGATAAAATACACAGATACTCTAAATGTTTATTAGCCTATTGTAGATTTTTTTTTCCTATACCCAGCTTCTTACCCAGGATACACCTTTTATGTTTATTTTTAATTTTTTTAAGTTGTTCTGTCTTACTGTTTGCTGGCATACAGACTTATAATGAAGAAGAAGAGGAGGAGGAGGAGGAGGAAGTGGAAGAAGAGGAAGAGGAGGGGGAAGGGGAAGAGGAGGAGGAGGAAAAGAGAGAAAAAAATCAGAAACATTGAAAACTATTTATGAATATTCTCTCCAAGATTATATATTTGTGTGTGTGTGTGTAAGAGATGCCAAATCAACAAAACCCTATTTCTTGAATTTAGCAGCTGACGTAAGTTCATCCTAACTTTCAATTCCAATTCCACCCAGTTGCACACATTTAAGAATCTCCCTATCAGCACTGGCAAACAGCACTATTAAATAGCTACAGATTCATATTATGTTGAAGATTTATTTTATTGTTTGAGAGAAGGTGAGAGACAGAAGTGGGGAGAGCCCAGAGCAGTCTCCATAGTTGTACATCATTAGCTGTGACATGGTTTCATTCCACACAGATGGATGTGGGGCCACAAGGGGCGGGACCTGAACAACAGGCCTTACGCATGGGAAGAGAGAACCTTCACTACTGAGCTGTCCTGCTGGTTAGCAGTCATGCCACAGTTCAGCATACGGTGTCTGTACGGGTGAGGGCCTGAATTTGATCCCCAAACCTCATGATTGCAAGGCAAGCATTCAACTGCTGAGCTATCCTGGCATCCCTCGTATTATTTTAAACAATTCAAATTTTGTGCTGTCTAAAGAAATAGAAATTACCTTTTGTATTAACACATCTCCAAAAAGAAACTCAGAGATTTCTTTTTTCACTGTTGACTCTAAAATAGAAAACCATCTGTACATTTATTAACAAATGTCAAATATAATAAAATTTTAAAAAGTAAAATGGGTGAGTTAAATTATATTAAAGCTTCAATTATTAAGCCTAAACTGTTATCTATAAAGATGCAATTAGTTCAGTTTCTAGATAGTTTTATAATACCACTTACTCTAACTTGATGGAGTTTAAGAGATAAGTTTAAGATCAAGAGTATACAAGACATAAGGATTATTTTTGTCAATCTATCCAGGTAACATTTAAAACATCCTAGATCTTTAATCCAGGGGTGGAAATCTTTAAGAGATCAGGACATTTTAGTACCTTGAACTTTCAGTGGCATTTGGAATATCTCTCAGAAGGATGTGGGGTAGTAATTCTTATATTTTGTGGTTTCCAAAAACTTTCATGGCATTATATGACAGGTGATAGGACTTCAACAAATCCAACAACTACTTTTCCAGCAGCTTGTCTCTGCTTTGTAACATTTAAGTGCATGAGGTTTCAGTCAGTAAAGACCTCTCAATATTAGTCAACCATTAATTAGCTTTCTATATTTGTCTTTCCAAGTAAATTCCAATATTTTTACAGTGCATATTTTCTTCTTCTGTTCTACAGTGACTTTATTCTGCTATCAAGAGTTATTAGTGAGGCTTTGGTTTTCATTATGAAAAAAACAAGGTAGATAGAGTTACTAGGAGCAGATCCTGAAGGTACAATCAAGTTAGATTAGAGGGCAGGTCTTCCTGGTGGATTTTCAAAAGAATATAAGCAAATAACAACATACTTATGATGAGAGAAACTATGTTCCATTTTACTCTAAAATCTACCCCGAATATTGATTATGTTTTGAAATTTGTACTTTTCTTCTGCATTTTCACCAGTTATGCTAAATAACAATTATGTCATTGAGTTACCTTAATATAATTAGGAAAACACAATATTAAAAAGATTAAAAACATGATACTTTATTTTATTTTTATTTTTATTGTTTTTGACAGGGATAGAGACAGAGAGAGACAGAGAAAAGGGAGAGGGCCCAGAGCTGTCTCCATAGTCACACGTCATTAGTATTATACATACTTTTCATTCCATAGGTGGGTGCAGGGCTGGGCAAGGCATTAAACCGGCCCCGGGGGCCTCCCTCATAGGAACCTTGTCCTGGGCTGGAGTCAACCAAGAGCCTCCCATATAGTAAACGTGCCCTGGTGAGAACCAAACTGGGGCACAGTTCTCAGATCTTGGGGCTGCAAGACAAGTGCTCACCCCACTGAGCCATCCCGACATCCCCCCAAAACATGATTATTTTAAATAAAACATAGAGAATCATACTGTCATGAAAATTATTTTATAAATTGGAGCAATTTACAATGAACTGATCTTAGTTAAAAATAAATATAAGAACCACACTGTCATGATAATTATTTTAAATTGGAACAAATTACAATAAATTGGTTTTAGTAGCTTTAATATGAAAAATTTGAGAGCCAAAGATTCTTTACTGAATAATTTTTTTCAGAATTGAAACCTGCCTGGAAAAGACTGTGATGCCTTTAAATTTGGCAGAGAAAAATAAATGTTTCTCAGCAAACATTCCTGACCTTATAAGGCTTCAGGAAGTGTGTAAAGGTAAGTTCTTTTCTGAAGTGTCATCATCTATGAGGATAGAAAAGGGATCCAGTCACCAAATGACATTGTAATTCTCATGGTTAGTTCAGCTGTCTGAGAAAAAAAAATAAAAGTAATGCTCCATTTAGTAATTCCAGTGTTTCTTTCACTTCCTGTAAATGAAGCTTGCAGGAGTGGAGAATACATTCATTCACCAAAAAAAAGAATAGAAATATGTGTCCCGTGGGAAGGAACCATTTATAGAACTGTCTAAAAATAATGTATTTTGGCAGATCAGACGATATTTTGCAATATTGCAATGACCACTAGGTTTGTACACTGGCTTTGGACATACGTTCAATTCCTGAAACAGGAGTCATTTGGAAGGACTAAGAAAATGAGTTTACAAAGAGATACATTATTAGATAGCTAATTTCTTCATATCTAGTTCAAACCAGCTCCCCCAAGCAGAACTTATGGGTATCTGTGAAAGTTAAATAGTAATAGTGTACTTAGGATTTCTTACTAAAGACATTGTCCTCATAATATAGTCTCACAAATTATAGTCTTTTTCATTTCATATGTCATTTTATGATGTTAAATAGTTCATAAAAATAACTGGGCAATGGAAAATTGAGACGTTGCAGGAGAAATTGGGTCGTAGGGCTGCTCATCAGTCACAGTAGACTAGAAAATTGATCATTCTTGGACTCCGCTGATTTGAGACTTGAGACGTGATGGTTTTCATCGCAGCTAAGAGGGGCCACTTGAGAATAGGCACAATGGCTTGTAAAGGACACAGATTAGAGACTGGAATCTTGGTTTGCAGGCTTCACTACATCCATACTCCCCACACACAGTGTGACCTGGGACAAAGATTTAACCTCTTTAAACTTCAGGTTCAAAAGCAGGAGTGAAAAATAATTTCTAAGGCTTTTCCTGGCTCTAATTTCTTTGATTTCCTGTTGTATTATCTTCAGCTCTCTCTCAATTGTGAAGGAAGATTATGCTTTGTTTGTGTTTTCATATTCATTCACATCAATATTTCAAACGAAAATTAACCACAGTTTTACTTTCTAAACTTCCTCATTAGACTTTCTGACTTGCATCATTTTTTACCCATGAGACCAATAAGATACACCATGCCCCATCCTTCAGAGAAAAGTGACAGCTAGCTTAAGGATTGAAATGGAAAAAAACTGAAGTCATTCTTTACTTGAAATGCTGGCCACTGTCTGCATGGGAGGCTGTTTTCTCTTAGGAGGAAAAATCCGGTCATTCTACAGCTTTACTGCCTCGTGTCTTTAGTCTCCCCAGTACCATTACTCTATATATGTATCTCTATATATTATCTCCATATGATTTTCTTTACTGAAATGCTGCTTTAATTTAAGATGATTACTAAATAAAAGAGATAAGCTAAAGATTTACAGCAAATAGCGCATCCTTAGTTTCCAAAATGAAAACACAAAAGGTATGCTCTTCACTAGGGTGTCTGCTCATAAGCAACTTCCCTGTACCCCCTAACTTACCCACCACCACTCCCCACATACACCTAATATAACCAGCAATCTCTTCTAGTACTTTCTTTTCCAAAACTTTTCTTGGCTAATCTTGGCCCTTTTTATTGCCAGGAAACTTTATCACTACCTGTTCCCTAGATATATAGACTTACACAGTGCCTTTTTCTATATCTGAGTTATACACTCTGGATTGTTGAAAGAGAAGTCCTTTGGCCATATAATGAAGAGGCAAGGACCAGCTAACTGTCTAAAGGACCCTTCCTTAAGATGGACGAGAAAAACCAATGATCCCATCTGTCAGCCCTTATCCTTGTCCTAAATCAGAAAAGTTAGGTGAAGATCAAGTTTAGATCATGAGATAGCATCCTGCCTTTTCCCACTATCCTGGTCATTTGGAATGTCTGGCCTATGCAGAGGAAGGAGATGCTCCATGAAAGTGGATCAGGGAAAGCAGATCTCACTAAAATCCAGCTTTAGCAGTAAAACGCAGCAGCTAACTGAAACATCCCCTAAGCAAGAGCCAAGTGTGCCTGTAATGTCAACCACGAGTAACTGCTGAAATATCTAAGGGATTTCCAGTGGCCTTGTGCTGAGTGAGAAGAGCTGTCCTGAATTTCACAAGCTCTGATATGTTTTTTAAAGAGGTTTCTTAGGAATAGAATCTAATTATCCTATTTCCAGGGAATATCTCCCATCCGTTCATCAAAGCAACTCCTGGCTACCGGTATACTCCGATTCCAACATTTAATGGCTCTGCCTATTGGGGCGCCAAAAGATGGCTTTACCACATATAAATATGTGCACTTATGAGGTTTATTCATTGGTGTTTAGTTTTGAGTGTAGTCTTACTCCATACAAACAAATTCTGTACCAACTGTGAAACGAACATAAGACCAGTTACAGATGAAAATGTATTGCTGACTTATATCTGACAATGCTGGATTCGAAAACCTCTCTTGATCTTGCAATAAAGATGGGTTTCTTCACATTCCTTGGCATTGGAACTTACATTTGCAGTGAGTCAAGTCTGCAAAGTAGCACCCAGTCTCTGAGTTGCCTCATGGGGAGCTGCACACAGAGAGCTCAGGAGGAAGTCACACATGCTTGGCAACCGTGAACATGTTGACATTGAGCATTAGCAGAAAAGATGTGGGTCTGTGTAAGTCAGACTCCCACTATTGCACTCAGCATATAAATCCCTCCTTCTTCCAAAGAAAAGCACAAATGAGAGGTCAGAGAAAAGTACACGATCTCATTGTAATATTCTTGAAAGAGCGTAAGTTCCTAATATACGGGGGGAATAAAGTAAAATATGAGGAGAGAAAGTGGGTGGTTTCACTTACAGTGTTAATGAGTGTTAACTTTTAGCAGAGTAACCTGAGTTAATACTATGAACTGAACGCTAACTTTTTCAAATTAATGATTATAAAACCTAGATCCTATTTAATAATTTTAATAATGCTGCTTTTCCTTTCTCTTTTCAGAGCTTGTAGATTTACTTCTTTATTTATTCAACACATGTACAGTGCTTACTTTGTGTCAGATACTAAAGACACAATAGTGTCTTTGGGGGAAAAGATTATATACTTGAGATAAATAAAGGATGAAACAGCTTCAATATACAGTGGAAAGTGTTATAGCAGAGAAGAGTGAAAGGGAACGATTCACAGAGGTCGTTATAGAAACAGAAATTTATAAGACTAGTAGGAGTTAAACTGGCAGGCAAAGACAGGGGTAGGTAGAGAGAGAGCAACATGCCTAGGAGTATGAGAAAGTTATACTACTTAGGAGCTTCAGTTATTGAGTGTGGTTTGCCTAGAATTTAAGGGACAGGGAAAATGTTAATTTCTTCATCTGCCTCAATTACCATTATGCCACTTCCTATCTAGAACATCACTACATACTTTTATGCAAATGCCTTATTGAGCCCTTTTTTTCCCTTCAAGGTTGAGACAACAGAAATGGAGACATGTTATTCATTAATGTCTTTTTTCTATTTTCACAGAAAGAAAAGCACGTTGCAGCAAGTGGTTTATATCTTGGCAGCATTTTTCTCAATATCTATCTGTTGGGGGGAAAATACAAGTTTTCTTAAATTTATACTTTGTTTTCTTTAGAGAATAAGCCCAACTTTTCAAAATTATTTACTGTTGTGTTTATTCCTGGGGGTATTTTCAGAAGTTCTTTCTTAGGCCTGTTGTTTGCCCAACTACACTTTAACTTTCGTAAAATCATAAAAGAAATTGTCTCGTTCAGGATAGCAGAGGTCACAAGTGTGCTACACCTGAGAATTCAGAATACATATGAAAAAAAAAAAAACAAGACAAAACTTGATCATGGAAAATTAGGCAAAGGTCAGCTGATGAAGAGCCTTTAACTCATCACAAAGAAGTCATTTGAAGGAAATAACATGCTCATATTTGTGTCTTAAATTATTTTTACAAGGAATGGACTTTAATTGGGAAAACTTAAGAGCTGAAGGGAGCCTAATTGTTAGACTGCTACAGTATTGATGGGAATAAACTATTATTGGAAGTTTAGGATGAGGTTAAAAGAAGAGAAAAACAGGGGAAGCCGGGATGGCTCAGTGGGTTAGGCGCTCACTTTGCATCTCCGGGGACCGAGGATCGAATCCCGGCCCCGGCCTGTGCGGAACCATATGCTGAGCTGG
>PVKE010009018.1:0-46008 GCA_004027555.1 Craseonycteris thonglongyai | reverse complement strand
AGGGTAGTACGAAGGTTAACAAGCTATAACCCCTGCCTTCAATGAGCGGACAGTTTACAAAGAGAGCTAGGAAGAAGACCTAAGGCAGGATGCAATAAACACCATAGACAGATGAACGTGCAGGAGGAAGAGATTGTATCTGATTTGAGGAGGAAGAAAGACGCTCACCAATCAGTGGCATCTGAGATGGGATGGGCAGAATTTTTGGCAGGCAGGCTGCCATGAACCCAGAGTGGTGATTGAACTATGGGGAGGACACAGGTCTCTGTATCAGCTGCTCATCATCATTGGAACTCAAGTGTCTAATTGGATCTGGGTGTCTGATCTGCATCTATTTATTTTTTTAAAAAATGAAAGTAACTTGCATGGCTAATGAATTTGAAATGTAAGGATGCTAAAGGTTAGTATTTCCTCGCTATTTCACATGTCCACCAGCCTCACCAGTGATTTTTCTGGGAAAGAATTAAGGCTTCATGGTTTGAAAAGCACAGAAAGATGTTTCAAGTGGCTGCACAGATGTGCTGCTTTCCTGGGACGGGCATGGAAACGGGAAAGTGCTGACTTCATTTGTTTTCAGTAGCATTATTACCATTATAACATAACTCTTATAGTCTTAGGCAGAGCTATCAATAAGTGCTGTGAGAATTTTGCACATATAAATTTTAAAAAATCAATTCTAAGGAAGAGGGTGGAGTGCAAAGAGGAAATAATTTGAGTAAAATGAACACAAAATTTCATATTTTGGTGGTTTGTTGTGTTTTTTTTAACTGGGATCTCAGATCTCATAGCAAAACACATTTTTCTGCATATTTTGAGAGACACATTGATAAATGTATGCATCTCTCTATGTACATGGAGAGATATGTACCCCTATCCTACTTCATAGATGTCCTGGATGTCCATCCCTCTAAATCCACTGCTATGGACTGTTTGTGTTCCCTCCCCCTACATTTATATACTAAAGTCCTAACCCACAATGTGAAGGTATTTGGAGGTGGGGTCTTTGGGAGGTAATTGAGCCACAAGGATGGAGCCCTCATAAAAGGGATTAGCACCCTCATAGGAAGAAATATGAGAGAGGTGATATCTTTTACCACCATGTGAGGAAATAATAAGATGGATGACTGCAAACCATGAGAAAGATTCTCACCAGAGCAGAATAACTGAACAAATATTTTTCCAAAGAAGACAGACAAATAGCTAACAGGTACATCAAGAAGTACTAGACATCAGTAATTATCAAAGAATGCACAAAAATCACGATGAGATATCACCTCACATTGGCTATAATGGCTATTATAAAAAAGGTTCACATAAGTGATAAGTATTTGCAAGGATGTGAAGAAATGTGCACTTGTACGCTGCTGATGGGAATATAAATTGGTACAGACACTATATGGAAAACATGGTGACTCTCCCAAAACTAAAAAAATAGTATACAAGCGATGCCTGAAAAAAATCCAGCCACAATTGCCTCTATTTTTCACATTACATGGCTGGGTTCTGGACTGCCCTTGTATATTCAAATCAGAATCTTGATGCAATGTCTGTACTCCCATGTTCAGTGCAATATTATTCACAATTGCCAAGATACAGAAATAACCTAAGTGATTGTCAGTGCATGGATAGATAAAAAGATGTCACACACACACACAAATATTATTTAGCCATGAAAGAAGAAAATCCTGCTAATATTTGCACCAACATGGATGGACCTTGAGGGTATTATGCCAAGTGAAATATGTGAGACAACAGAAAACATATACTGTATGTCCTCACTTATATGTGGAATCTAAAAAAGCCTAAATCAGAGAAACTGGTTTAGTAGAATAGTGGTTACCAGGGTCGGGAAAATGGGGAGAAGGGAGATGTTGTTCAAACAGTTTAAACTTCGAGTTATAAAATGAATAAGTTCCTGAGACCTAACGTTAAGTGGTGATTGTGGTTAATATTACTTTATTACATACTTAAAAGCTGCTAAGAGAGTAGATCTTAAATGTTCTTTCCATAAAAAAGAAATAGTATTTATGTGACATGACAGAGATTTTAGCTAATGTTACAGTGTTTATCATTTAGCAATAGATGAGTATTTAAAGTCAGCACATTGTACACCTTAGACTTACACAATGTTATATGTCAATTATATCTCAATAAAACTTGAAAATGAAAATAAATGATCTTTGTCTATAAATACATTATGATACATACTATGTGATAAACATTAACTTGCTATATATAGGTATGGATTAGTCCACTCAATCAGAAAAGGAGGGAGGAAGGAAGGAAAGAATTTTAATATAACTGATAGTTTTTGCAAGGTTAGGAATGTGACAATTATGAAGCTGTGTCATGCTAACTAGATGGGCTTCCAGGTATCACAGAGAAAGCCCCAGTGTGGAAAATGTTATGTGTGCCTCTACCTGATGCCCTGAACAGGCAATCATACGAGAACTGGGTGCAACTTCCTATGATTCAGGTCTTCACAGCTTTAGGAGAGCAGTGCCAGTCAATGTTTCATCATTTTGCTTAGAATGTGTTAGAAACTGATCTACTTAATGTACAGTGTAACTCAGGTTATAAAATTTTAAACAGGATACAAATGTTTCTATTTTTTCTTTCATGGACACTCATAAAAATATTCCCTGAGCTGTTAATGAAATTTCTAACTCAACTGAAATATGCAATATGCAACAATGCCTGCCATGCAAATGTAGTTTTTATACTTACAATATGAGCAGTTATAGTCTCACTTAAGCAACACTAGTGTGTTCCTGAAGCTAACGAAAGACAATGAATTATGCACGCACCTTACCCTTTTCCCTTAGCTCATTGTATTATATTTAGGCACTATGACGTATGCTCAACATTTGAAATACTTTTAAATCCTGACCTAGTGTTACTGTTGTCTATTAGAATTAAAACTTCTCCCAAAATATAATGACTTAAAACAATAATTTATTATTATTCACACTGTTTTGTAAGTGAGCTCATAGGAGTTATTCTTGCCTGAGGTCATTCACACAGTTGCAGTCAGATTGCAGATAGGGATGAACTGATAGGCCCAGCTGAGCTGGATGTTCCTGGTGCTTTCTTAACTCCGAAGTGTTGTGCTTCACCTGGGAAGCCCAGAACAACTGGAGACAACTGAGCATTTCTCTCTATCCATAAAGCCTCTCTATTTGGCTAGATAGTTTGTGCTTCCTTGTAGCATGGTGGTCTTAGTCTACACTTCTTACATGGTGACTGGTTTTCCGTTGAATATATATTCCAAAAGACCAATGCAGAAACTGCATGATTTGTTTTGTTTTTATGACCTGGTCTTGAAATCAACACAATGTCACTACACATGGTGTGATTCCAGGGAAGCACTGTTCATTGGGGAATCTATCTTCAAAGACTAATAACTACATGTGTCATATATACCTTAGTGATATATGATGATGCCTGACTTTGGTAGACTTTTGTTATACCCAAATCAATCAGATAGTCAACAAGAATTAAGAACTCACTTTAAAAAGAGTACCTAAAATAATAATTTAAAATTTGCATCAGAGCTTATAGCAGTTCAAATAATTATTTAATTAATGATTATTAATTTTCTGCTATGTTGCAGAGACTATGCTAGATACTGATAAATTTTAGTAGGTTGGTGAGGTAGATACATGAAGAAATTAAAGCTCAGAAAACAAATGTAAGTAGATTTGTCTTTTCCAAAGCCAGAAAAAACACATGCCTACATAATGCAGTCATACGGGGAACACTTGCTGCTATGGGAAATGACAAAGCAATGTCTTGCATTGCATTTTTATAAATAAGACTTAAAATCTATGCTATCAAGTGTTCTGTAGTTTGGCACTGAAGATTTGAGATATGAATTTCTAATGTGTTGTAAAAATAATCCCTTATCTTATGTCAACATATACTTCAACCAAAAACACATTTACCAAATATCATGCTAAATGGCAACGGCTTTCAAATGTTGGAGAGTCTTGGAATCACCCGGGGAGTTGGTTAAAACACAACTTCCTTGTTGAGCCCCATGCCCAGAGTTTCTGATTCAGTGGGTCTGGGGTGGACCCAACTATCTGTCTACCTATTAAGTTCCCAAGTCAGGTTGACCCATTTAAGGGATGATGCTTTGAGAACCACTACTATGTGGTTTTCCACAGTGTAGAACAATTGTTAAAAGCATGGAAACAAAGTCACAGACATGAAACAGAAAAAGTGAACCTTAAACGTGTTACGTAAGCTCTCTGTAGCTTCATTTCCTGATCTTTCTAAAACATAATTAATAGTAGCTACCTCATTGAATTGTTTTATGAATCAAACTATATATAAGAGCTCAATAACTGTTAACCATACTAATAATTTTAATTTATAAAAGACAAAGGAGTTAGATGCTTTGCCTAATGGTATACCTGCTGGTACTGCAATCATCTTCCAGATTTCCTGAGAGCATATTCCAGACTACACAGCTTGACTGCTGGACACACGCCTTGTGCCCTTTCCCTGCCCCCTTCAAAAGAGTAGAAACAACAGAACTTTCTGATCATTTGTTTTCTACCTTGTATACATTGCATAAAGTCTAGCAACTAAGTATTTAAAATAATCTATAGGCTCAAAGATAAATCTTACCGTTTTCAAGTTAAACTCTTCCTAGGATTGGTATTAAAGAAGAATTAGGTTTGCATTAGTTGAGCTTTGTAGGACGCCCTGATAACAACCTCAGCAATCAAAATGCAATTATAAAAGAGAGATGTTTCAACTGATGTGTGTGTGTGTGTGTATATATATATTCATATATATATGTATATATATATACACATATATGTATATATATACACATATATATACATATATATATATCCATATGTGTGTGTGTATGTGTGTGTGTGTATATATATATATATATTTTTTGTTTGTTTGTTTCCTATTTGGTGTTAACTATAACAATTGAGCATGTAGTTGCATTAAGGAGAAGGTAAAGACTAAATTCCAGATTTGTTATTAAGCTGTTCGACTTACAAATAATTATATAAACTACATAGCAATAGTTTACAACAACAAAACAACCCAATAAAAAATAAATACATAAATAGCCAAATATATTCTTGACTGTCAAAACACATCAGAACTCTTTCTCCAATAACATAATTCTTGCTATAATGATGCTGGGCATTAACAGGATGCACCTATAGTCATCCTACTCTTTTTTCACTACGCCATTGCTTCGCCCATTGGGCCACACTCAGTTCCTTCCTGTTAATCTATTTTTACTTATGACATGTTTCAACATACTGACTGTAGAATACTAGTAAAGTGAGATGCTCAGTAGAAAAGGTTTTAGTCAAAAAAAGGTCTGGAAGCATTTTTAAGTTCTACGTTTTTTTTCAAGAACCAAGACACACATTGTAGGTGTATTTTGGGGTTTTTTCGACAGAGAGAAAGACAGACAGACCCAGACAGAGAGAAGGGGAGGGCCCAGAGCAGTCTCCACTGTTGTACATCATTAGTTTTCGATATAGTTTCATTCTACAAGTGGGTTGGGGGCCTCCTGCATGGGCCCAGCAAGAACTGAGCTGGGGGCACACCCAAGTCCAGCATGTGGATCTGCATGGCCTGGGGCCAGGGACTCTGGGGTTGCCAAGTGAGCACTAAACCCACTGAGCCATCCTGGCTTCCCCCCAAGACACACATTAGCATTTGAAAGACACTGAGAATTACTATTGTAAAGAAACTAGTGTTTTCCAACTATACTAAACACTGAGTATTCCACAGCAGATGAATTTTCAAAGAATATACTTCTTTGGGTAAAGCTGATCTAAGTTCTAATTGACTCAACTTAGTAGGTTGTAAATATTCATGAACTGTCAATCAAAGATTCTTTATCCAGCAAAACTATCCTTCAAAATGAGACAAAGCAAAGTCATTCCTAAATAAATAAAACCTGAGAGAACTTCTTTGCTAGTACATTTGTCGTACAACAGTATCCTTTAGCTGAAAGAAAATTACAGCAGATATAAAGTCAAATACACAAGAAAAAATAAAGAGCAGATAATGATAAATATGTGGGTATATATAAATATTCCCACTATATATTTCTTCTTTTAATTAAAATAATACTTATAAGGTTGTTTAAAGCAATGACTATAACACTGTTAACGTGTTCACAGCATATATAGATATCATATATATGAAAATAATAGCACAAGGATGGGGGAAATGGAGCTATAGTTTACTAGAATGAGGTCAGGATCAATGTAAAGTAAATTGTGATAAGCTAACATGGGGAGGTGGGAAAAATGGAGAGATGGACAAAGAATACAAAATGGCAATCATGTGGCATGAATAACTCCAGAGATCTAATAATGTACAGTAATGTTCAACAGTATGACATTGTATTGAATACCGGAAATTTGCTGAGAGTAGATCTCAGGTGCTCTCGCCGCACACAAAAATGGCAACTATGTGAGGAGATGAATTTGTTAATAAGCTTAACTATAGCAAATCGTTGCACTATGTGTATGTATATAATATTATACTATATACCTGATATAGCATATACAAATTTTATTGTTTTTAAAAAGATGCATATTGTAATCCATAATGCATACCACTTAGAAAGTTGACTCAAAATAATTGGAGCTAAAATCTCAACAGAGTTTTGAAAATAACTTACTTAAAAAAACTGTTTTAATACCAAAAAAAAAGCAATAAAGGAGAAAAAGTGGAACAATAACAACAAAAAATATGAGATATATAGAAAACAAATAGCAAAATGACAGACATAAATTTAACCATATCAAGTATCACAGTAAGTATGGAGGCACTAAAGATTTCAAAAAGGCACGAATCATCATCTAGATAAGAGAAGTAAGATTTAATTATATGCTCTATACAATAGACATGATTTACATCTAAATACATGAACAGGTTGAAGTAAAGAAATAAAAGAAGATATACAATGCACACAGTAACTCTTTAAGAGAATCAAAGTGCCTGTATTAAAAGGGTGATAAAAAATCTATAAGTAGGGGTAGCTGGGATGGCTCAGTGGGTTAAGTGCTCATTTTGCAGCCCCGTTTCAGTTCTTGCTGGGGCCTATATGGCAGGCTCGTGGCCCAGTTGCTGCTCTGTGCAGCCCCGCGCCCACCTGTGGAGTGAAACTATATGGAAAACTAACGCTGTCAACTATGGAGACTGCTCTGGGCCCTCTCCCTTCTCTGTCACTCTGTCTCTCTCTCTGTCCAAAAAAAAAAAAAAAAAAAAATCTATATAAAATCCTAGAAAGTACCCTTTTTTGCAAAAATTTTAAGTGTATTTTAAAAATCTAAATGTCCTTTTAAAGTGTACAAGGGTATATAATTTTTTTTAATTCTGTTAAGAGCTATGGAAGTACAAATGCTAGAAGTCTGCTCTTGTACACAAATTCTGTCATTGCACAGAGAAATAAATTAAGTTTAATGAGATTCTGACTTACTCAAAATCACACAGTTTATAGTAAAGTCAATAATAGAAATCATGCCCTTTTTCATGGTCCTGCATTTCTTGCCTATTTTAAAGAGGATGAAGTTCATGGATTTTGGAGCTAGATTTAAAAAATTTGAACTTCAAACCTTATCAGTTGTATGACCTCATAGAATTTTCTTACTGTCTCTGTGGCTCAGTGACCTCATCTTTAAAATGGGTATAACAACAGTATGTATCTTACAGAGATTTTGTGAGGTAAGGCATGCAGAATACTTAGAACAATGCCTAGTACAAGGCAAGTACTCCATAAATGTGAGATATTTTCATTCAGGACTCTGGCATTTCCAATAGATGTGCTAGAGGTAAATCATGATCACATCTGCCAGCACTTTTCCACATTGTTGGCACAGATTTTAGAGCTCCTAACTCAGCTGTTGAATCTGCATCTGGACATCAAGCCATTTTAGCAGTCAGCATTAGAGAGATTGAGTTGCAAAGAGGCAGCACTGAAGGGAAAACCTCGCTAACAAGATAATATGTGCTGAACTCAGCAGCTTTCCCTGTTATTGCTGATGAAGGGGAGGCCATGCACAATGTGAGACACGGCACACTGAGGAAAGTCTGTGGGATGCACATAATTTATTGCTTGCTGGAAGATGAGGATGGAACACCAGGTCAGCAGGACGGCCAGATGGCAACTCACTGACCTTAGAAATTCTCTTTGAACGTTTTTTTTCTAGCCCTCTGTTCCCCATTTCCCTTCCTGAACTCTGTGTGCCTGCCTCTCCCAGATACAAGCAGAGTTCTCTCGCCCTTGTGCCTTTGCTCCCATGGATCACTTATTGTGGAGTTTCTCCCAGGCACATGGGACTTTCCCTCTATCAGCTTTAGACATATGCTTAATAGAGTACAATTCATTCAACTGAACACTTACTATGTCCTGAACACGAATGCACTAGATGCATACAACTTTAGGCTCAAATGTGAGAGAGTACTCTTAACACACTTTATTATGATTGTTTACAGTAGAAGGAGGCACAGATGTCCTGTGAGTGTAGACAAGGTGTCTTACCCACCCGGGGATATTCAGTAACCAGCTCCTGAATTATTTAGTGACCTGTAGTTAGCTGTATACAGAAAGAGACACACACCCAGGTACAAAGTGAGATTGTGGCATGTTCATCATGGCTGAAGAATGGGGCACTGTAAATAAAAATAAAGCTGAAAGGTAGAAATGAGTCAGATAAAGAAGGAGCTTAGAGTGATGAAAGTCTTGCTAAGAAATTTGGATTTTACTGTGACCTTCACAGGAAGCTGATAACAGATTTTAAGCAGTAAAATATTTTGAGTAGATGTACATTTTATAAAGACAATTTGACAGAAGTATGAAGAATGGATGGATTAAAAGAGTGGAGGTAAGGATGAAGTCCTGATTTAGGAGGTTATTGAAAAACATCAGAAGGGAGATAAAGATGAAGAAGATAAAGGCAGTGATGGTGAAAAAGAGAAAAGAGGATTAATTTGAGAGACGCTCAGGGAGAAATCAGTGCTCCTTGAGATCAAAATAGACATGTGAGTTGAAATCGAGAACGGAATACAGGATGACTCTCAAATTGTTTGCCTACTTGTTACATGTATATATGGTGTCACCACTCTCTTGAGAGGATACATCGCCAGTAGGATAAAGTGATAAGACTGAACTAGAATATGTTCACTTTAAGATTCGTTTGTATATTTGTTTAAAAATATTTTCAGAGAAACTACCTCTTCGATGCCAGAGACTACTCTAGGCACTGGACATGCAGCAGTGAACAAAACAGAACATTCTTGCCATCTGGAGCTTACATCTAGTGGGGTATCCATGGTCCATCTCAGTAGGTAACTGAATTGGTGCTGGAGCTTAGATGAGAGATTTGGCCTAGAAATGTTGCTCCAAGGGAGAAAAGCTTATGTGTAAACAGTTGAAACTATGGCTTACTAAGTTGCTGTAATTAAAAAAAATAAATTTACTACAAAGAAAAGAACGTAGTTTAGCACAAACACTTAATGTAGCAGAAGTCTTCAGGCTAACGTGGGTCAAAACTAATACAATTATAGCTAATATATAGCACTAGAATTCAGGTGGTGATAATGCTACTCTGTACTCAAAGAAGGCTATATGCCACACTTTAAGTGGGACATGGAGATTGTGGGACACTTAGAAAAGAGTGACTGTGAGGTTGGAAGAACTTCAGCTATGTATAATGATGTATGGTTAGATCAAACGAAGACATCTAGCCTGCACAAAGTAATCATGACTATTATCTTCATGTAGATAACTGTGCTAGAGCTACAAGGGGGACAACTACTATCACTGGGAGGAAGTTACAGGGAGAGATTCAATAAGACTGTTGCCATCTCATGCAAGTTCTAAAATAGCCTAAGATTGAGTGACATATTAAAGTTCTCCAGAAAATAGAATCAATAAGATGAGTGTGAGTGTGTGTCTGTGTGTGTGTGCATGCATGTGTACGTACAAATAGACATAAAAAGAGATTTATTATAAGGGACTGGCTCATGCAATTAGGGAGTCTGGCAAGCCTTGAGATCTGCAGGGTGAGTCACTAAGCTGGAAACCCAGGAAAGCCAAAGGAGTAGTATTAGTCTAAAGGTCAGCAGGTTCAAAACTCAGGAAGAGCCAACATACCAATTTGAGTCTAAAAGCAGGAAATTTGCTGATATCCTTGTTTGAAGGCCATCAGTCAGAAATAAGTCTCTTGTTTTACTAAGTTTACCAAGTTAAATGTTTACCTTATCACCTCCCCCCAATCACCCCCCCCCAAAAAAAAGCCTAACAAAAATATGCAGAATAATGGTACATCAAATATCTGGGTACCCTATGGCCTAATCAAGTTGACATACATAATTAACCATCAAAAGAAAGAATGGTTTCTACCCATGGATTGTTTGATCTCCATATAGGAAGAGGCAGCATAGTCAGGATGTTTAGTTAAAGTAAACAAACTTACTTGTGGGTTACTTATTCTAAGACTTAGCTCACACAAGCTGCAGATTCTTGGAAATAGAGAAGTCTCACCACGCTCAAAGGTCTTTCTGTTCTCCTCTAAGCATGAAGCCCAGACAGTCATGCCATTTGTCAAGGGTAGGAATGTCACACTGTATTCACAACTGTTGTCGAACCCACTTCCCAATCCAAGAAAACACTGGCAAAAGGCAAACTCTCTTCGGAGAGTTTCAAAATTCAAAATTCTAGTTGCCAGTTTTGTCTTTTCTTCTTTCTCCTCAAGGACCAGACCCAGCAAACAGAAAAGAGAATGTGGGCATTTAAAATCTATTTTTAATTAGAGGACTTTTATCTGATCCAAAGTGCTGTAAGATTTTAAGCTCTGACTGCCCTAGTTCCCATTTAATCTTCATTTTATTTTTCTACTCCTTGTCAGCTGTGCATGCAGATGCTGAAATCTTGTTTGTTTATCATGAGGCCAAAAAGATTTATGGCTGAGTGCGTGTTAAGCTGCCTCCTCCACTCTCTTGGCACAGTTTCTGAGCTGCGCAGCATGGGGAACACTTAAACATGCTTAAATGGAAGTCAGTCCCACATGTTCCCTATAGTTCTCATCTGGTTATTTCTCAGCTTATGCTTTAGTTGAAGTTGAGGTAATTACAAAGTTATTGTTTATTATTTCCATTATCTTTGGGGTCAGAAAGACATCTGTTGAAAGTTAGCATCATCTGTCACTTATGTCAGCTGGTGGTCAGCACCTGAGTGGACATAAAAAATGAGAGAAAGAATTGTGTGTTTGTGTGTACTGTGTGTGTGTATACTGTGCACGCATGTGTGTGTGTATGGTATATAGTAAGTGTATGTGTGTGCACATGTGTACAAAAGAACCCAACCCCACCATGAAGTCTCAAGGAGTGTATACATTCTTGCAACAGCAGTAATCACGAGTTCTGAAGCAACATGAAATGCTTTGGTCCACAATAGTCTCAGCGTTTTTCAGTCACTGATGTGAAGAAAAGTAATGGAGTCAGATGAAGTATTCTGAGTTTCCTTCTTGTTGGGCTATTTATTTTCTCTAACATGTTACACATAATTCTCTTTGCAGAGTGAAAATAAAAACATGGTCTAGGATTTGAAAATGCTATATTAGTTAATGAAGAAATATGCGTTGTATATGATAAGTGCTGGATTCTTGAGCCAGAAAATACTGTAATGTTGGCAAATCCAAAGTTACCAGTCAATCCTTCAGTTTAGAGTTAGCAAATTTTCCAGTTAAGCATCAGATGGAAAATATGAGAACGTTGTGGGCCATGTAAGCTCTGTTTCAACTACTAAACTCTGCTGTTATAATCCCAGAGTAGCCACAGGTGGCGTGCAAATTACAAAGACAAGCAATGGGCCAGATTTGGCTGATGGGCCATAATTTGCCATCTCCTGCTTTTATTGATATTCCATTAAAAGCTTGTCCCTGAACAAACAGGCCATGAAATAGAGGCTTAAGATTAGATTGTAGAGTCTAAAGGGAGAAAAGAAAGAAGTCCTATATCAGACTGTATTGTTTCTAGGCATTGGTCCTATTACTATGCCCCAAATTCTCTCTAAATGACCTATTTACCTCATCCCCTTTTCTAGAGTTGCTCTATCTACTGAGGCCAAACAACCTTCCTTTAAGATTGTTGTACAAATACAATTTTGTTTTATATGCTCTGAAGAGATAAAATTTTAGTTCATATTTTCCTCTTAGCACCATGAAAATATGTATGATGTTCAAAATTCTCTAGAGCGGAGCATTCAGATGTTCAGAATACATAGATCTGCATGGATTGTTATTGTTTTCAAATCACATTATTTACCAAAAGGAAAACAAGCAACTATGCAGTGTGTTAATGCCCTGCTCCTTTGTTGAATGGGAGGAGCTTCACCTAAACCTCAAAGAGGACAATGAAATCTTTACAGATGAGTAACCTTAGCAAAAATGCCGGTTCAGAGAATGATACAGCAAACCAAAGACCAGAGCTTAGCTTTCAGTGTGTTGATTTGTCACCAGGATTTTAGAATGTGGGGGACAGACTTTGAGTTCATTTTCACGACTGCCTTTACCATGTCTTATAGGTTCATTTCCATTTGATAAGTTTAGGGTATCATAATTTGTTCTGGGTTTGTTCTACCAAAGAATTTTCTTTTTTTTTTTTTTAAAGTAAAAAACCAGGACCAACTTACACTTTCATAGAGAAATTAAAATAACACCAAAGACATTTCCTTGGATTTGTAAAATTATGATCCAAGAATTAAGAAAAGTGTGCTAAAATTCAAGAATAAAGTTAAATATGGCCCACGTCTAGTAGGCATGTTAGTTTATTCACTGAGAAATTGGTTCTGAGAAGCTTTCTCGTCCTCTGCAGGAGAAGGTGGGGAACTTGAGACACCTACAGTACATGACCACCACCAGCCAATATGCATATCATCTCTGACCAGGTATTTCAGGTAGATGATTGAAGGCTTTTACAGACTAGCTGGGTATGTGCCTTCAACGTCTTCATATACATCCGAGTTTCCAAACTCAGCCACTAACTGTGAAGGTTGTGGAGAGACTAAAATATGGTTATAAAAGAAATAGCAATCCTTGTCCATTTGGGATTGTATATAAATTGTTTATACAGGCTATAGATGTGTTCAATTTATATAAAGCAGGATAAAAGAAAAATATATGTGTATTTGGGGGTCAAAAATCTCTTAACAAACTCAATGAAAATATTGCCTTTATCATCAATTAGCTTTATTTAGTACAAAGCCATATAAAATGATCTATTATTAAAATACCTCTGACTATATTCCTTCAGTGTTTCAATAAATTACATAAAAGACAGATACCGATGAACCAATATAAACGTTAGTAAAAATATGATTAGTCTTACTACTGAGTGAGAAGCTTAGCCTACATTAAACATTTGGTACTAGAAATTGGTTTATTGCTACAGGACCAGTAAATGGTTTATGTCATACAAAGTCTGACAATTAAATTCTTGAACTCAACCTAGAAAAAGTTCTACATACCTCATTGCAGAATAGCACTACAGTCACCTTCGACGTATTCCCCTTGGGAAGCTATGCACCAATGCAGGTGCCTAGTGCCTCCTTCAAAACAATTTTGGAACTCTTTTCCTGAAATGACCATCAAAGCTGCTGTTGTATTACCCTGAATGTTCTAAATGTCATCAAAATATCTTCCTTTCAATCTGTCCTTTATCTCTGGACAAAGAAAAAAGTCACTGGGGCCCAGGTAAGGTGAGCAGGGAGGGTGTTTCAATACAATTATTTGTTTACTGGCTAAAAACTCCCTCACAGATAGTGCTTTGTGAGCTAGCACACCGTTGTTACTGAAGAGTCCTAAGTTGCTTGTGAAAAGTCAGGTCATTTTCATCTAACATTTTCACACTTTCAAATAGTCAACATGATTGACTATTTGTCCAGTTGGTACAAATTCATAATGAACAATCCCTCTGATATCAAAGAAGATTACCAACATTGTTTTGACTCTTGATTTGGACTGAGAAAAATTTTGGTTAAAGAACTGGCTGACTTCTATTGTGCACTTGGACGCTTTGGTTCAGGGTCATATAGGTACACTCATGTTTCATCACCAGTGATAACATGGCCCAAAACATCGTCTTGTCGCTCTAAAAAGTCTTGGCAAACTTTGACTCTCCTTTGCTTTTTTCCATCAGTGAGCTCCTTCGGAAACTTTTCTGCACACACCTTTCTCATGCCAAGATTTTCAGTGAAGATTTTCCTAACTGTTTCTCTATCAATATTCACTTGATCTGCTGCTACACCTTTCACAGTCAGCTGATGATTATGACACACAAATTGACAAATTTTTGCCATGTTTTTGTTAGTTCTGCTCATTACTGGTCACTCTGACCTCTCTTTATGAGTAAAGCTTTCTCTCCTCCCAGAAAAACATTTAATCCATTTGTTCACTGCCATATTTTTCATGGCACTATCCCCATAAACTTGGACTAACGTGTTCCGGGTTTCACTTCCACTCTTGTCAAGTTTAACAAGAAATTTAATGTTTGCTCATTGCTCTAATTCAAGCTCTGACATTCTCATGATGGCACACAAAAACAAACAACCACAATAATGAATGTCATTCAGGGGAAGCCGGGATGGCTCAGTGGGTTAAGCGCTCACTTTGCAGCACCGGGGACCGGGGATCGAGTCCTGGCTCCAGCCCGTGCGGAACCATGTGCTGAACTGGGGAGTTCCCTCAGTTCAGTTCTCTCTCTGTCTCTGTCTCTGTATCTCTCTCTCTCTCTCTCTGTCAAAAATAAAATAAAATAAATAAAGTTTAAAAAAATAAAATAAAACAAAATAATGAACGTCATTCAGCAAGATGCCATACCACCACACATAGGCATGGACACAGATGTGAGACACTGATATGCCAAAGTTATGAAGCCTTACTGAGTTGTTTATATAGTGCGGCCAATGTAAGTGCATGGTGGCAAGTTCACAAACTTAATTGTCAGACATCAAGCCTGTCATTTTTCAAAGTTCTAAGTAACATGAATTGAAAACTAAGTACAGTATACATGTAAGTACTATTAAATTAATACACGTATTACAGATAACAGCCAAAGGAAGGCATCTCCTACTCCTTATAGCCTGAGGCCAAAAGAGGAGTCTGGCATCTTGTTTATGCTTTGACAAGTGCCCATCTACTGGCTAGCTTATATTGGGGGTAGGATAGCCATGGCACAAGGGGAAAAGGAAGCATGAGATAGAGACTGTGGTAGGTAGTTGTGGTGCATGTATGGGTGTGTGTGTGTGGGAGAGAGACAGAGAGAGAGAGAGAGAGAGAGAGAGCGGGACAGCACAGGGGAGTACAGAACTTGTCCAGGGGGTCACTGGTACAACTGGTTCAACCTCCTGTTAGAAGGGTGGGAAGGGATACATTTCTGAATCTGTTATGATGATAATGTTTTGTAAATGAATAAAACTACTGTGTTTCTTTGTTTTTGTTTTTTTATATATTTTTTATTTATTTAGTTTTGACAGAGAGAGAGAGAGAGAGAGAGAGAGAGAGAGAGAGAGATACAGAGACAGAGAGAGAACTGAACTAGGGGAGCTCCCAGTTCAGCACATGGGTCCGCATGGGCCGGGGCCAGGACTCGATCCCTGGTCCCCGGCGCTGCAAAGTGAGCGCTCAACCCACTGAGCCATCCCGGCTTCCCCAAAACTACTGTTTTTAATAATCCAATGTAATTTAAGATGATTAAATCAGACTTAATTTTAACAGATTTTATTTTAAAGCCAATTTTCCAAGAAAGGGGTTAGGAGTTCAGCTGATCAGTTAGAGGAAAAACAAAACATTTTTTTGTTTTAGCCCAATGAGTTGAAACCCATCACTATTGGAAAGCAGCTGCTCTTATTGACAAAGTTAAACCTTTGCACACAAGTCTTTGTTCACAGTGTTAATTTATGAAGAAAAACAAACAAACATGCTTTTACAGTAGTGACAATTCAGATTTATCCCAATCCATACTTAAATTTTTTAATTCCTGTTAGTGGGATCCAAAATCATGAAGGTATATGGTGACACAATAGAAAACCCAAACTCAAACCAAACCAGAATAGTTTATTACTAAAGTTTTAAAGTGGTGTGTTGTCCATGTATTTGTGTAATAGCATAAACCTGTAATAATTCTCTAAGCAATGGACATAAAAAAAAACGAAAAAAATATATATATAATTTAATTTCCTCCTGCCTCTTGCCCTTTCTTTCACTTGATGAATAAGTGAATTAAATGTACTAAAATCCTCACCACAATTTCCTCCCCACCCATGAACACAGTTTGGCTACTGTCAGGAATAATTGCCTTCCTCTTTTTTTACGTGCATCAATAAAATTAGTTACTGTGAAATGACATTGGTTACTGTGAAATGACATTAGAGAGAAGAAAAAGTTCAGGTTTGGAGGTTTAATAAAAAAATAAAAGAGCAACTAAATGTTGCTGCTTAAATAAGCTTTAAAGAGACAACAGCTAAGTTGCCTACTAGGTGAGTGGTTCTGTCAAGAATGGTTTTGCAAACTGAATTTATTATGATGCCATATAACTTCACAAACCAACGGAACATTCTCTGAGGTCTGAATGAATCTGCTATTAAAGGCTGCAGCCTAACAGTGACCTTTCAGGTGCCAAAAGGATAGAATCCTTGGCACGTCAGAATATTGATCATCAAGGGCTTTTTCTCTGTTTCAATTTGGACACTATGGCAGCATTCTATTGATTCCAGGGAAAATTCCCCTGTTTTTTATTAGTTCAGATAAATTTGACCCGAATGTTTCCACACAGAAGAAATAAAGAAAGGAAGAAAGAATGAAAGTAAATTAGCTTAAAACGTCCATGGTGTCCTTCGTAAAACAGAATAAAGGACATTTTTAAAAATCCAACACCATTCTAACGGTCTTTGGGTTTAATCTAAAGCAGTATGTTTTAGGAGGTGTATCAGCTGTTGCAAGGAACGAAACAACAAGCAATAAGGACCGTAGGGCTTAATTGCTATTTCCATTAATATCAAAGGCTGACCAAAAGAATTACTGGACAGAAAATACTGGTATCTGAAGATGAATTCTAGTAAGAACTTCACATTAGATGATAAGAAGCATGATTAAAAAAGAAAAATTACATTAATGGAAAAAATTAAAATAAAATCTGGAGTTTAGTTAACACATCAGTGTTAGTTCCTTAGTTTTGACAAAGTACACTACAGTAATTATAAGTCGATAATACCAGGGGACGCTAATACTGAGTGAGGGATATACAGAAACTTTCTGTACTATCTTTGTAAGTTTTCTATGAATTTAAAATTATCACAAATAAAATGTTTTTTTCCCAAGTTATTTCAAATAAATACCCACTTCATACTCTACAATCTCCTCCAGGGCTGATGTTCCAGGGCACTTTGAAATCCTGTCTAGCAAAGAAGATGCTCAGTGATCTATTAGATTCTTGAATGAGTGGATTGGGCAGCAAGCCATGTCCTGTTGTTTTGTTTGAAAACGAAACAAACCTATCTTATTCTAATGATGTGCTTTATAAGAGTGACAATTCCAGTGGGGATGCTGAGAGTCTAAAATGTTTGTGACTGGAGGCTGTGTCTTTGCTGGAACTGGATACCGAGACCATAATCTTCCAATCAATGAAGCAGAGAGATTGGAATGATGGCACTTTGGAAACTAAAGTGCTTAAATCCCAAGCAGCAAGGTAGACTCATGTTCTGATAGAGTTAAAGTGAATTCAGCAAAAGCCCCTAAGACTCTAGGGAAAGACACTACCCTATACGTGCCACAGTTTCCCCCGCCACTAAAGAAAGCAGGGTACAATGTCCAAAGATATTTTCAGAATGGGACTGGTTAAACAAGCTGCCATGTATAGTTTTTCCCTGTAATAGACACGACCTCCTCAGTGTCACCAACTTGCCATCCAAACGCTGAGACATTCTAGCCTCCAGAGCAAGCCCAGCCTTGCATGGAGATAGAATGGGTGACTACCCACACAAGGTGACGGAGGGAAGGCGAAAGGCCGGGTGGTCCAGAAACACTGTCCGGCTGAAGTTGGAATAATCTAGCAGTTCTATTAGTCACTCTTTTTGATTAGGATGGGTTCTAGAAAGCAAGTGTAAAACGCTGTTTCAATTGAAACAATGTATCAGCATGGGAATTAGGAAAAGGCAAAACCTGCAGCTAGTGACATTTATGATTAATTTCACCTATCTACCTGTCCCTCAGACTTTAGTACATATGTATGCATTTCTCATTCACTGTGAGTTTTGGATGGAAGACGAAAATAGTTCCAGGTAAGATCTAGTAGCAGAAAAGTTCTGAAAAAAGTCTGAAGATAGAACATTTGGAACTGATAGGAGAAGTTTGTGGTTTCAGTTGTTCATTTTTCCTGAGTTGTCCTCATCATCTGTCAAGGAATGTAAGACCTTCAACTTGAAGACAAAGTCCAAAACTGGTTAATTAGAATACCTGTATGTCTAATTAAATGTGAGAATAGCTCCTAATTACCAATTTCATTAGCATTAATTATTATTTCAAGTGGATAGCCACAGATTATTGCCACAGATTAAAGTGCATTTTAAGGTCAATTCACAAAGCTATTTTTTTCTTACGCAAAAAGACAGGAGACTCACTATTAGGTACCCATCTTATTCAGGGTTCTACCTGCTCCTACTGAAAATTAGAATTTTCTACCTTCAGTAAAATGAAAATTTCCAATAGCTTTCCCAAGGGCAGAATACTAATATTTACCTCTCTTTGAAAGAATGTGCTTCACTCTGGGAGTGCTTACAAATGTTACCTAAATTAGCCATCCTCATAATGAAGCTGACAGAGTCAAAACTGATCATCCTGAACCATTTCTATAAGTAGCAATGACAATTTTGATCTTCCCCGACAGTTTTCCCATAAAGTGACAGCATTGCCCTCTATCACAAATTCCAAAATGCCAATAAAAGTCAACCAGCAATCAAAGGCTTTAAAAAAAAAAAAAAAAGAGTCTAGGAATGTTCTAAATCTTGATCATAGTGGTGGTTATGAGAAAATTTATCTATCTATCATCTATCTATCATCTATCTGTCTACAAGAATTGAAAATTGGGTTTACAAACTCATCCTAGAAGAAGTGCTACGTATATCACTGCTAGATATCACTGCAGTCACCTTCCAAGTACTTCCCTTGGGAAGCAATGCAACGACACTAGCACCTAGCTAACCCTTCAAAGCAATTCTGAAACTTTTTCTGGAATGGCCATCAGGACTGTCATTGTATTACTCTTGATGTCCTGAATGTCATCAAATGTCTTCGTTTTTAAGATTTATTTGATCATAGGATAATATTTTCTAGAAACTACTGATCAGAAGAACTGGGAAAAAGAAAGTGAGATGATGATTTATAACTCAAGGATCTTATAGCTTTAACTAACAGAAACCCAATTAAAACAAATTAGACTAAATGGGCACTATGATTAGATGACTCAATACTCTTAAAATAGCAACTTTCTCCAAACCGATCTATAGGTTCAATGCTCTTTATCAAAACCCCAGCAAGCTTCTTTTTGTAGAATTTTACCTCTATGTAATATATACATATGTACATGTATACATACACACACAAGAAATAAACTTAGATTCTTAAGTCATATAACAAAGAAAAATCTATTAAAATGGTTCATAGACACGAATGCAAAAGCTAAACTCTAAGAATTTTAGAACAACAACAAAGAAATCACTAATATATAAATTTGGTTTAGGCAAGATTTTCTTAGATATGACACCACAAGCATAACTCATAAAAAAAAACAGTTGATAAATTGGACTTCATTAAAATAAAAATAGTTTGCTTTTCAAAAGACATAATTATTAAAATGGAAATACAAACCACAGCTTCTAAGAAAGTATTTGCAAGTTATATATCTAGTAAAAGCCTTGTGTTCAGAATATGTAATATACTTTTTCTGCAAATCAATAAGAAGACAAACAACCCAATTAAAATATGGACAAAATATTTGAGTAGTAATTTCACCAAAAAGATATATGAATGGCCAAGGAAAGAAATGCTCTGCATTATTAGTCACTAGGGAAATGCTAATTAAAATCACAATGAAGTACCACTACACATGTGCCCAGCAGAATGGCTACAATTTAAAGGTTTGACGATACCGACCATTGTCTAGGATGTAGTGAAACATTGCTGATAGGAATGGAACATGGTAGAACCACTTTGGAAAACAGTTTGTTTCTGAAAATTTTAACACAAATTTACCACACAACTTAACAATTGTACATCAAGACATACCACAGAGTAATGAGTGAAAATCTGTCTACACAAAGATTTGTAAGCAAACTTTTTTAGAAGCATTATGCAGAATAGTAAAAACTGAAAACAATCCAAATGTTTATCAGCTGGTAAAAAAATAAATGAAATGTGGTATATTCATATAATGGAAGATTATTCAGCAATTAAGAAGGACAAACTCTATGTAAAATGCTCAACTTCACTAGCTATTAGGGAAATGCAAATTAAAACCACAATGAGATACCACCTCACACCTGTTAGAATGACTATAATCAATGGATAAGGAATAACAAGTCTAGAAAGCCTATGGAGAAGAAGGAACCCTCATATACTACTGGTGGGAATCTAAATTAGTACAACTACTATGAAAGGCAGTATGGAGTTTCCTCAAAATAATAATAATAGAATTACCATACGACCCAGTATTCCTTCTTCTGGGTGTCTACCCAAAAAATCTTGAAAGCCTTAGTCCGCAAAGATATAGTTTAGTGGTTGCTTAAGGGTAAAGGGGAAAGAAAGTGGGGAGGAGAGAGGGCGAGTCAAATACATGGTAAGAGAACTGACTCTGGGTGGTGAGCACATAGTGTAATACATAGACGATGTAATGTAGAATTGTACACCTGAAACTTATGTAATTTTCACCAAACAATGTCACTGCAATAAATTTAACAATTAATAATAAAAAAAGAACAAACTATTGATGCATGCCTCAACATGAAAGAAAATGAAAAAACATTATACTGAATGAAAGAAGTCACACTCAGAAGACCAGACACTGTATGATTCTATTTGTATAAAATTTTTATACAAAAGTAAATCTACAAGAGACAGAAAATATATCAGTGGTTGCTTGGAACTGGAAGTTGGAATAGGAATTGACTACAAATCAGCATGAGAAAAAAATTTCTTGGAGTGATAGAAAGTCTAAATTGAAATACAGTTGCATAGATCTAACATTTTACTAAAAAATCATTAAATTGTACATTAAGTGGGTATATATTATAATTTAACACTTATACCTTAATAAAACTGTTGAAAATGACAATGAAAGAGAGAGGCCATTCAATAAAACACAAGTGGGACATGAATGTATAATAGCTAGTTCTTTGGGAACCACAGTATCTGTATACCTCTCTTCTTAACCTGTGTTTATGTTTGATCTACACTTCTTACATACCACTTTCTCTTCATGTCAGGAAACGTGGCTCCTTAGCTTATATTTAATATCATCCTTAGTGGAAAGGGGCTAAAACCAATTATCTTCTGGCTAAAAATTCCAGGAGAGAACACTGATCATTTTGGTTTGGGTTCCAAAGTTCCCTTCTGTCAATCAAAAAAATCAATAGTAAATCTAAGGTCAGTCTCTCTGTTATATTGTGTGTATGCGTGGGTGTTCTGTTTTTGTGCCCTTAATTACATGCACACGCACATGTACATGCACACAACTCTCCTTCATCTATTTAACCTATTTAATCCTTCGGATAATTCTATGAGGTAGTTACCAATATTTCCATCTCACAGATAGAGAAATTAACACATAGAGATGTTAAAATATATCATGAAGGTCAAAATATTGGTGCCAGAATTTGAACCAAGTTTGTCAAAACTTTGTTCCTTTTTCTAAATACACTCCTTTTATTATTCCTCTCCTAAGAATTTGAGAGCTACATCATTTCTATATGTTATAGTGACTCTTATTTTTTCTAAATAAAACATTATTTTCTGTACCTGTCTTAAACATACTTGTCCCTGAATGAATGTTCTCTCTCAAATCCAGGGTTTTTATTACCATAGTATTAGCTCCTTTTCACTCCACACCACTAGTTCTCTGCTTTTCTTCAGGCGCTCTAATGTCTAATTTTCAACAGTTTCCCTCCAAATGAAAATCACTATTGGTATGGTAAGTATTTGAAGTTTTATTATTGATTTATGCCTTGGGTGAAGAGGTTAATTAAATGTGAATTTTAAGCCGACAACATGATTAGGAGACTGAAGCAACTGAAATTCATGAATACTTCCAGAACCATTAAAACGATTTAAAATGAACAATGACTGGAGATGAGGTAATGGAGATGGGTTGGGGAGATAAACCAACCCTCTGTTATTTGTGACTGGCTTAGTGAAATTCTGAAAAATAACCAAATCTTTCCAAGGCTTTTTGTTTTGTATTTATATCAACATTATAATGGAACATAATACATTCTTAATAAACCCCTCTTCCATATTCTCTTTGCTTCTTGTTTCAAATTACATCATAGAATCCTATGATTACCAAATCAACCCACCAGACTAGAAAAGGGGGAATGTAATTCATGGGTTTTCAACCCTTAAAGCGTCCTCAGGATCACTTCGTGAAGATTGAAAAGGATACATAGACTCAGTATCTTCATTCTCCCTGTTTTTCCATGAAGGCCTTTTGAAGGTCATAATATAAAAACTCTTATCAAGGGTGGATTTTATCTTTAAAAGGCTCAGAAAAATCGTTACATAGCAATAATTGATATCAGGAAATGAGAAATTTGGGTTTGGTTTCAACCTAAATTATAATTCCTCTAAATTCAAATAATGGTGAATTTTACACCCCATTTCTAAATGTAACTTCCCTCCTCTAGATTCTAGATACATAGTGGATAGTCAGTCAGTTCTGCTTAATGGTAAATAAAGTTCTACAAATGTTGGAGATTTCCAAAAATAAATGATTATGTAAACATAATCATTGATATAAAATCATAAGCAAAATGTTTAAATCAAGTGGGATAGTTATTCAAGAAAACTGGAAAATTACAAAACACAAAATATATATGTATATATATGATAATTATATGGCTATAGAAAAGTCATATATTTTAGAAACAAGGAAAATGACTTACAACACTTCAGTGCTGCTGCAAAAATATATCCTAAACATTAACATTGTAATAATATCTATTGCATTTTAATTTCCAATGGGCATAGCACTGTTAACAGATTAGTAACTATAATTCAGGACATAGAAATGATGCAACATGCTAAATGGCACAGTAACACTTCAAATTAAATCTTACAATGCTGAAGAAAGCTATTGTCATTGTGACTCCATTCAGGCAGATGTCTATTGTGCCAAGAAAACAGAAAATATATAAACCTATACACTGAGTTGGATTCAAAGACTCAGCAAAAATGCAAGTTAAAAATCAGCCTAAGAATCAGATATTTCAGATGAAAGAGATTAAAAATCCTGACAAACAGTAAACTACAAGCTAGATAAAACTGAGGAAGAGAAGACTGAAACATTTTCCTATTAGCAACTATGAAGACACACACACTTGTGAAAGGTCATGCATTTCACATGCACAGGGTGGTGACAACAGCAAGGCTGTGGACAATGAAGTATTGACTCTTGTTTTAAAAGTTGCTGCAGATCAAGGCCTAAGGCAGTTAAGTCCAAGTTCAAGTTGAAGCTGCCTTCTTTAGAGTGGTTTAGGACTCATGGAAGAGTTCTAATGACTAGACAGGTTAACTAGTAGAACTTAATGTTTCTCAGTTACCATAATGGCACAAGGAACTCAATCTCTCTTTCACCCCAGGATACTCCATTATGTCCATAGTGAATGTCACACATGTGCTTCTGTCCCAACTCGCACCTCTGACACTCACTTTACCTGGCTCCAGGTAGCCAGTCTTGCCTTGTCACACGAGCCACAGTGTGCACCTTCTACGGGTCTGAGACAACAGGGGTAGCCTTAGAGCAGGGTTTCTCAGTCTCAGTACTGTTGACTTTTGGGACCAGATAATTCTTTGTTTTGAAGGTGTCCACCGCATTTCAGGATATTTAACATCACCACTGGATTTTTCCCACTAGATTCCAGTACTACCCCCAATTATGACAATAAAAATGTCTTCCTATGTTGCCAAATATCCTTTGGAGAGGCAAAAATGGCCTGCCCTGGCTGAGAAGCATTGCTTTAGTTTGCTTCAATGCACTGGCCTTGGGAGTCCAACTCTCAGTCTAGCTAAGCCCAGATTGTACAATTATCTAGACAGTAAAGAGCACCTGAAGATTAAAGAATATTTTAAGTCAGAAAAATTGTAACTGACTACTAGATGTGGAGGATCTCAGGACCCTGAAACCCATCCCCTTGAGTCTCTAAAAGAAATTCTCTCTAGGTAACTACAGAGCAATCACCATGCCCAGCTGAGGGGATGTTTTACTGCAGAGTTTCCTACCACCCAGAGGTATGTGTAAGCTTTTCTATATTTCTACATTTCTATATTTTCTGTATTTCTAGCAGTCTCAGTAGAGTCAGGATGAAGGAAAATAGAGCTTTCTTCTTATCTTTGGTGTCATAAATTCTTTTTCCAGGCTCTGATTCAGGAAAGTCAACAACAGTCTGAATATCCACTCTCTTTTGGGGAAACCCTACCCTCCACCTATGTGTGTGGCCTTACTACATGTTCTTAACAGAAAAAATAGTATAAAAAATATAAAGGAGCAAATGGTTGGCTTTTTAGAATATACCTTCCATCTGAACTATATAAGTAAGTGTTAACATTTTTCATTTGTAACATTTACCAAAAATTTTCCCTATAGAGAAATTAAACTACATGGTGACAAAGAGTAATACAAGCCAAAGGAGAAAGGAGAAAGATTTTATGTCAGTAGAAGGAAGGAGATTGTAATGTTTGGAACCATGCAAGATGCAATGGGAGGCATTAAGTCTCAAATCCCTTTGGATACTTCAACCAGAAGCTAGAAGATACACTGATCTGACAGGAGGTGGAGTTCAGGCGGTAATGAAAGCAATGGGAAGCAGCTATAAATACAGAGGAAGCTTCCCTCACTTGCCCTCTGCTCACCTCCTGATGTGTGGCCCAGTTCCTAATAGGCCACAAACCCCTGTTACAAAAGATAATGCATGCATTGGTTAGATGGTTGTTCAAGACGACGCTTTGGTTATATGATTGTGTGAACACTAGAAGATAATGAGAACAACACACAATCCAACAAGCCAAAATTTCAAGAAGACATTGCTGTTAGAAAAATGGCCTACATTTTCAGTTATCTGAAAAGCAGGTGCCACCAGAACCATACAAGTATTCATATTCATTAACAAAAACCAAAAGACAAATTTTTGCCTTATTTTGACTTGTATGTATGTGTATATGAATGAATTCCATTCATAAGCAGTAATTAATCAGTTTGGAATCATAATTTTTTTTAATTTTTATTAAAATAATCATAGTGATATTTTAAAAGTGGTAAAGTACTACAAATTCACAGCTATACAAAAATAAAGATGTGTCTTAGTTCAGAGCATTGTAAAGCTCTTATATTCCATTGTTTCTCCTCTATTCTGGGTATGGCCCTTTTCCTCACCAATTAGACCTATGAGAACAGCATCACATCCTTCTGCCAACAGGCTGCCCAAAGAGGCCAAAAACCCCAGCGATCTGCTTAGTGTTCATACTCCCATGGCTTCTAAATCCGTAAGGAGGTGGTTAGGCTGAAGCATTTTGGTGAAGGAGAGAAGGAAGAGGGAGAAATCATGCTGCTAGGAGCTTGATAGAAAAAAGATATAAATGTATGGGTATAGAAGGTAAGAAAAGACAGAAAACACGGATTCAACTCATATTTGATTTAGTTGTTGTCTGAGTTAATGGCCAGAGAGGTAGAAATATTTACTATATTATTTTTCCAGCTATTCCCCAATGCCCCACTAGGTTACCTTTTCTTCAGCTCTGGGCCCAGCAATGAACTTGGCTTTCTTGAGCATATCTCTGTGAATCTTTACAACAATGCCCCATTGAAATCAGCAATAAAATGTTCCTCTTTCTCCTTGCCCAGGGCAGAATGTGTGTGGGTGGATCAACTACATAAAGAGCAATGACTGAACTATTTCCATACTATAATATGCTGTTGATATTTGCTTTCTGGTGACTAGTGGAGAAAAACATGGTTTGGGTTTTGTTGATTTCTCAGCCTCTGGAATATTTATTTATCTATTGAAAAGTTAGATTTAGACAGAGCGAGTCTCTTGGAATACCTGCTGTCAAGGTAACTGGAAAGAAGCACAGGTAGAAACTTCTCATGGAAATTTTAAAGCCTTGAGAAGAAAAATGCAGAAGCAAGATTGCTTTCTGTGTCCCTCTTTTTATCTACACTATACTTAGGAAGTTCGATAATTTTGCCACTGATTTATAGTACTAAACAAAGAGAAAATCTTGTAGTTATACAAGGCTGATTATAGCCCATTTGAACTGTTCAAGCCAAAAAAAAAAAAAAAAATCCATTTAGATGCCTGAAATATTGAATTATTGGCAATGGATTTCTGCATCAACCAGCAACCTGATAATTACTAAACATAATTATTGTTTTTTGTCCATAAGCGCACATATATTTATTGAATAGGATTAACTAAAGAGGAAATATTTACCAAACAATTGCTTAAAAGGCACTATGGGTAATGCAAAGGTCAATTTGGAAGGTCTCTGAACTAAAGAAAACTTTCCCTGTCTATGCTCATCAGAAAAGTGAGAAAAACCCTGACAAAAATCATTTTACTTAATGACAAGAGGAAAATCTGATTAGTTTAGCCTCCAACAACCAGAAGAGTTTAACATTTCTAAGTAAGGGCTATTCTACAGATGAGACCTGATACACTGACAAGGGCCTGTTGGGCTTTTCCCAGGAGTCATGTACAATTTTGACTCTTCAAAAATTGTGATCAGAGCTTATGACAGAGTATTTAAAAAATTCTCAATTATTATAGCTCTGAACAATTTTGCTAATTTCTAAAAAAAAGAAAACATTATCAGAAGATGAAATTTAGATTTGATAACCAAGGTAGGAGTTCAATCCACTCCTGGAAATTTATCAAGAGTAATGAGACCCATTATTATAGTAGATAAAACAGGATGATCAATTAATCCTGTTAAAATGCTGTCATCGTGAATTCATGACCAGTTAATGTAGAATTTATTCTTTTTACCTTTCCAACATATACACATAATGTCTATTCATTGTTAGGCTAGAAGAAAAAATAAGCTTTCCCGGACTCCTTCCATTTTTATGTGGCTGTCTATTCTTCCTGATATATGTAAGAGAGTCATTCTGTATATTATTGGAATCGTTTTCAAGGAAAAATATTTAAGCCAAATTAAAGCTAAAAATTCATTAGGAGCCCAAAGTTAATTGCAGAGTAGCTGTCAATTCTCTCATGCGAAATATGTAGAAAACTGACAATCACAGGACTTGTGCACTGCCATACAGTCCTGTACTGAGGTAAATGTATAAATATTCTATTCACCAAACTAAATTTCAAATTACTGAGAGCAGGAATTGCATTATTGTATTTTTAATATATTTTTATCTCTCCCCAACTTAGTGACTATGACTTGTACGGTGCTCAATATATCATAAATGTAGTTTCATACTGGCTCCAAAGAAAAATTCTAAAAACATAAGATTTTTAATGATGGTTCCATTAGCTGAATAAGTTTAAAACCTTCCAAATTTACTTTTGCGAAACAGTTAAACACATTATCTATGTAAACTAAATTAAATAATTTTACTTAGTTGCTAAACCAGTCTTTATTTTCTGGTCACATCTCCTATGGTGTATTTTAACAATAGAAACAAATGCATTCTTTGGCACATTTAATTTGGTCCATGGAACTCAATAGCTCAAAATGAATTGAGCTCTACCACTTACTAGTTGTACAAACTTGGGCATGTTACTTTCCCTTCCCAAACCTCAGTTTTCTCATCTGTAAAAAGAAGATATTAAATACTCTTTAGAATTAAATTAAATATAGTTACATTAAAGGAGATGACATATGTAAATTATCTAATGCAGGTCTCATCATTTAGTAACAACTTTATGAGCAGCTGCTCCTTAGCTTATTTCAGATCAAAATGCATTTTTAAAGATCTGTCATTGTATTTCTATGAAAACTGAAGCTTACTGGAAAAAATTCACCTTGTCTATTCATTGTAGCAGATCTGGTCATCCCTCTAATTGTAAACACTTTTGTGTTATAGCTACTGTATGCAGCTGAAAGTAGTAAAACTGTTTTTGCTTTTTAAGCATCCATAATTTTGGCTTACTTTTTGTATGTATTTTATTTTGGCCTCTGTATGTCTAATATTTTCTGTATAATATCATGTGATTTGTTGCTGTAGTATTCTACTGGGTAATTTACTGGCAATTACTCACAATTACGAAGGTTCATTTAACTGAAATTAGAATGGAAACTCTCTGAGGTCTTCTGTTTGCTTGGTCAGTATCTTATTCATGAGTCTCTATATAAATCACGACAAGATAATTCTGGCAGTGCTGTCAATTCAGAGATAGAATGCTTAGTGAGCTCTGCAGTTTAAAATGTATGTCCTAAGTTGTCAAGGTTATTAGATATAAAGTGTTTGACATTGGGAAAGATTTGGACAGGATTTGATAGACAACTACTAACCCAGGCCTGGAACTCAATTCACCTCTGAAATGAGAAAGGTCCCATTGCCTTTTTTGTCCTTCCTGCATCCCTGCTTCCTAAACCTCATTTCTCCACATGGTCCAAGGACCAATCACCCAGTAGACAGATGGTACATTGAGAATGTGTACAGGGGGAGCTGATTCAGGAGAAATGCCCCCCCTCTGTGGTAGAGAGGTGGTTTTCATTCCATTTCAAGATGGACTTGAAATCAATATGTCATTATAAACACATATGGTGCAGGGAGAGACAGGAAGTGGATACACACCCAGGATAAAGTAATTTGGAAACATTAGTTACTTCAAAATGTGCTGCACACCAAGGAGGCATGAACATTTCACAGTGGATTTTTTTTGCTTCAATCATTGTCCTTTCTTTTTCTCACTTGAAGCAGTTTTATAGATGATCATAGTTACTTGCTTGGGAAAAGTTCAAATTCCAGTAACATTTTTTTCTGATGGCTTGTCCAGCTCCCAACCTCTAATTGCTTACTTTTAACTGCAAACCACACCATATGCTGTGGGGAGAAAAAACCCTGGTAAATTTAAAAGAAAAGAAAAGAAAAAGGAAATGTATGCTTCATTGCATCCTACAAGTAATGGTGTTTTGCACTCAATTGTTTTTCAGCAGCATAAGTGTCTTGAGAATAAACCCTTTGATAATGTTCTTATTCCTATTACCCCCTCAAAAAATGCAATAAGCTAGTATGACAAGCATGCAATGATACATAAGATTGAGAAAGAGGCCAGGCCAAAATTTACAAAATTCTCCTTTAGCTTTTCATGTCTCTCCTCAGCCTCCCTCAATTTTTTTTTTCTATTTGAATTAAGGTACTTTGAACCATCTCACCCCAATTGTTCAACTTCCAAACTTCTTTTGGGGACAATAGCTATCGCTCCCTGCTCACCCATCGAAGTTGTTGTTGTTGTTGTTGTTGTTGTTGTTGTTGTTTCCCCTTTTCCAAGATTTCTCCACTCCTCTATCTTCAGAACTGCCCCCTGTTTAATGAGCTGTATCTTTTATAACTTGGTGGTGATTCTGACTCTCTTTACATAGCGATGTATTTTCGCTTTACTTTCTAAGAACAGGGATACATTTGTGCTGAGCCAGCTTTGTTCTCTCATTTGATTGGGGACCAAAGTTCAGACTTTGGAACTTGAATGAAGTCCAGCTAACTGGTCAATGTGGGGATTAAATACGTAATCCCAAACTCACTGACATCATGTTCCAACTAATTGATTGACTTGGTCCTAATCTAGATTGACTCCGTTCTGCATTCTACTCCCAGTCCTACTTCTAATATGTTTTCAAAGGTTTTGCGGGAAAATATACTTATGTCTTTTACAGAAAATATATTTTAAGAAGAAACATAGCTATTTATTGAAATTGCTTTTAAGACATTTGCATTAAAAATGTTTGTTGAGAAGCTGGGATGGTTCAGCAGGTTGAGCACTCACTTTTCGGCCCCGAGGTCCAAGGATCAAGTCCTGGCACTGGCCCATGGGGACCCATGTGTGAGCTGGGGTGTGCTTCCCATGTGGGAGGCCCTCAGTTTGGTTCTTGATGGGGTGAGCTTCTCACATGTGAAAGGCCCCCAGTTCTGCCCTCTGCTCATGGAGGCATGTCTCCCATGTGGAGGCCGCAGGCCCGGTTCCTGCCCTGTGCAGCCTCTGCCCACCCGTGTGGAACAAAACCATGTCAAAACTGATGATGTGCAGCTATGGAGACTGCTCTGGGCCCTTCTCTCTGTCTCTCTCTGTCTCTGTCTTGCTGTGCCAAAAACAATAAAATAAATCTTAAAAAAAAATTACTTGTTGAAACTGCTAATCTAAAGTTGCTCATTTTTGCTCTGCATGTGAAAATAAACATTTAAAACATAAATCTGTGTAGTAAAGATTAGCCTGACCTCAAACAACTTTCCAATCCTTTATCTTTGTTAATTGGTACAAGCTGCTTGTATTTCAACTCAGTCAAAACTGAAGAAGAGACTTTGCCTATCTAGAATGATCTAGTACTAATCATTAAAATTTCAGATACGTATTATGTTGTTTTGTTTGCCAAATTTAGCCAATTTAGAAGTTTGTATATTTTAAAGAAATTAACTGCTTAGCAATATCCACATATTGGCTTTATATTCTAGTTACTCTTGTGTCTTATTCTCATTCATTCACTTATTCATGGATTCTATCCATATTGAATATTTACAAAGTGGATGGCACTAGGTTAAGAACTGTGTGAAGATCAAGTGGGAGAATTGAAAAATATGCAAACAACCATAAATAACACAGGCAGAACATAATACATCTCACTAGTGAGGCAGAGAGGACTGTGAACATTCACAAAATGAAAAAAGTAAATTCCAGTTGGAGAAGACAAAAAATTACTCCATGGAATGGATTACTTTTCCCCTAATATAAAGAAAAATAATTTGGATATACCCAGAAGGGAAGAAAATGAGAGAAAACTATATGAGTAAGTCAGAAAGCAAAAGATCCAGGTAGGAAAAAACTTAATGGTTTGGATGAAGTATAATATATAGAGAAGCAATTGGAGAAAAAATTTAGAATAAGCACTAGATTACTGAGTCTTAAAAATCATGTTAATGGTTTTTTGTTTGTTTGTTTTGTTTTTGTTTTTTGGATGATAATGGTGAACAAGTTAAAATAATTTTTTAAATTATTCCTTTTGTTTATTTTTTAGTAAGAAAATAATCTATATGGGGGTCAAAAAAAAGTATGACACTGTTAGCTTTCAAAAAGGCTATTAAATCTATCTAAGTGAAATGTAAACAGGTTCTAAATTAGATAGCACAGTGGGAATAAAAAGAAAGGAACATATTAAGACACGGTATCATAGAAATTGTGAAGACAAGCAACGGTGTACACGTGGTTTTAGAGGGAGGAAGGCAGAAATGAGACAAGTCCAACATTGTTTATAGAGTAGTACAAAGAAAATAAAACAGGGAAGACAATGACTTTAAATGCTCCGTTATGCAGATTTCATTCCTCCAATAGAGGTCATATGGTCTGTTCTCAGATCATTCCAATGTATTAAATTGTGTTCAAGAAAAAGGTCATTGACTCTGAAGTCTCTGCTTTGATATGGAAACTCATCATGCACTGGTCCACTGGAGCAAGGGATGTGTACCTGCTTGCTCCTCCCCATAGCTAGCTCTGATAACAGTCAGTCAAAGGCACTCTTGTGCTGTCAGCTTCATGACAATGATCAGGTCTTGACTTGCAGGCTTTACAGAGCTGGATATATTATAAATTATATTTGACCAAGAACTCTCTGTACAAGTTTGGAACTGCATCCTCCAAGAAGCTCCCTGACCTCTGGGCAAGGAGACCATCTATCCCCTACCTTGCTTCAGGTCCTCACTACCTACTCAGTCCATAATCCTTTGCAATCTGATTTTTGTTCCCCATGGTTCAAGTTGTGTCAATATAGTCACCACATTGAATCGTTTGCACTCAATTCTCATTTACTTTCCTCTGTCCATGATATCTGAAATTACTGATCACCTTCCTCCCGGCCTCTGCTCTGCCTCGTCCCTTACTCCCCAGCCTTCCCCCAGCATTTTCAGTGTGAACAGACAAATCACAAACTTTTTTTTTTCCTTCATTTGTTTTCCTATTGATTTTGATAACACTTTATTTGTTTTTCTGACAATTCACTTTTTCTTTCCCATTTTTTCTCTGGCCTTCCTCCTTTCTTCAATCCATTTAATATAGGTTCCTCCCAGGGCTTTTTCTGAGTCCTTCTGTCTTCTATTTAGATGCTGATTTTCTTGTTAATTTACTCTACCCTCATAGATGAAATCTCTTTCCTCCCACCTTTGTTGAGATATAATTGGTATATAACATACATTGTATAATTTTAATGTGTACAAGGTGATGATTTGATACACATATGTATTGCAAAATGATTACCACATTAATGTCAGTTATACCTCACACACTCACCATCTTTTGGTTGCTGTGGGAGCCAGAACATTTAGGATCTACTCGTTTTAGCAACTTTTTCATATACAATATGGTATTATTAACTGTAATCACCAGATTCAACTCTTAAACATCTTATAGAAACAAAAGAGTTCATGGCACTTTCAGTAATGGTAAACAGTTGTGAAAGACAGCATTTAGACTAAGAAAGATGGTGAGTGCTCTAGGGAAGATTGATAAGATAGGTAAAACCAGATCCTGGAGGAACTTCTGTGTCAAAATAAAATCATAGACCGTATTCTACAGGCAAAGCAGAACAACGGAAACATTTTACAGGATGGTGACAGCATCGCATCTCCGTTTGTTTATTTTAGAAGGGTTCCACTGTAGCACAGTGGAGAATATTCAAAGCAAGAATGACAAAAAAATTTCAACTCACAATGAACCTCCATTAATTGGCACTGTGTTGAGAAGGTGTCTGATTCGATGCATATTTAGGTGAAGTTGGAAAAAGCCATCATTCTGTACTCAGGCATGGCTGCTATTCCAGGGACAACTTCCAGAATACATGCCACCTGTCACTGAATCACTTTTCAAAAACACATCTGACTTCGCCACTTAATACCTAGAAAATGTGGGGCATATTAAAGATTTAATAAAAATATAAGCCAGAAGAAGATTCAGTTTCCAAGAGAAATCAAATTTTTTTCTCCATTGTCAAAAATAACAGTGGCCATCAAGGTGTAGAGTAGTGGAAAAATACAGATGATGTACCATGCATTTGCCATCGAAGAGCTGACGCAGGAAGCAAGACCAGGAGAACACTGAAGAAGCAGTTAATGGGCTGTTGCTAAAATCCAAAATCGGAATGCTGACATTCTAATAAGTTAATGTCAACGGTGCTAAAGAGAAAAGGATGAGTTTGGCGGATAGTAAAAGGATAGCTGAAATTATTCACAGTACCATAAGATCACTATGATTTAATTGGCAAGTGGAACAAAAAAATAAAAAACTCAAGAAGCGCACTAAGATAAAGCATCTACCTAGAGGCCTGAAAAAAAAAATAAAAGTACTCAAAGAGAATGGAGTCACAAAAGGCCAACTTCAGCTCAGAAAGAATGAAAAATGTTAGACAGAGGTGAGGCAGAAGATGACTGAAAGATGTCCATTGAATTTAACCACTAGGATAATTGACCCTTTATTGACAAACTCAGTGTCCTAGTGGGAAGGGAAACCAACTGAAGTGTTTTTACTTGCTCACCTTCCACTCACCCCTTTCAAGAAGTTAAGCCATAAAAGCAAGAAAAGTGGTGTTATGGCAAACCTAAGGTCAGATCCCCTTTTTTGCTGTGTTTGAAGTGGGAAAGATTTGAGCATGTTTCTAGATAAAGGAGAGATCTATGTGGAATGGGAGCATCAAAGCTGTACCAGAGAGGCCCCTGAGCTGTTGGAGAAACTGTGGAAAGATCTTGGAAAGAGAAGGAAGAAAACAGAAAAGTAAGGTGTGGATGCAGATAAATTTGTAGGTGTTGGGGAGAAGCTGAGGGAATTCAGATATTATAAACATATTTTGTTCAGTTAAGTAGGTCCATTTCCTAAAAGAGAGGTTGGAGAGAGGACTTCAGAAGAATTGTGTTATTTGTACTGAATGTTGTGGTAAATTAGCAGCCGGTAGAACCAGCAACAAGTAAAAGATTCAGTGTTCCTGAAGGCCAAACTGTGGTTTTCAAAAGGAGTTGATAGTTCTTATCCTTGGTAGTTCTCTTCACATGCTAAAACCTGTACTTGGCTGTTTGGAACAATGCTAGAAAGACATGCTTCATCCCCTGGTCTCTGGGTTTGGTGCTCCTGGGAGTTGGGGAAACACTCAGGGCATCAGGTAAAGCTATCTCTCAATGAATCCCTCAACAAAGTCTTAGGACCTTAGTCCACAGCGACAAACCCTCTAGCACAACATAGTTCTTGACATTTGATTATCCTATCAAATCTTTGTAGAGTCTAATTATGGGGTGCCCTCCACTGGCTAAATATTTTCAAAGCCATATAGTCACCTTGGACTTTTTACCCAACTCCATGAAGGTGTATTTTCTCTAGGTGCCTTCAGCTTCCATCTTTGGGTTGGTTCTGTTCTCGTTGACCACACACATCTTTCCCCAGTAAGAATCAATGAGTCTTCCCTTCATCTGATTAACATTAGTGAGCACCTCCACCCCAGGGCAGAACACCAATAGGCTGTTTCCAATAACTGACTCGGCAGGCTCTGTTTTGGATGTGATTAAGATCGGCTGAAACACATCTGTAGTTTACAGGTACCAAATGACAGGGTAGTGCCAATGACTGTCAAGTTTGTCCTTGATAGTCTTGAGAGGTACCCACCAGGGAATCTATGAGTATGATTACTGATTACTCTTATGGAATGTATCTGATTGATTCTTTAAGGTCTAGGTCCCACAGGGTTGGCATTTTAATTGCACACACACACACACACACACACCTGTGTGTATGGTATATGTACATAAATGTGGTAAACATGTATAACAAAGAGTTCGGCTTTTAGAAAACTCATCAGCTCATGTATGAGAACTGTTCTTAGAGGGAAGTGAATTAGATGCAAGATGCGATGGGAGGCTGGTTTAACTACTATCATCACTCTCAGCCTCCCAGGGGCACTGCTATTGATCACTGTGAGGAACTCTGTTGCTTTAGGTCCTATTTGTTTTGCTGAAAGTTTGACTCAGTGCAGGCCCACGTGCCCTTATCAATAATTATGAAATAAAAAATTCTGGAAACCAAAAGTGGTTTTCTAAGTACAGGAAAATTCATTTGGTGGCCAGACCTGACTTCTGTAGATGTGATTTTACCTAGTTTCAGTTTTCTTATGTAGTGTGGGTGAGCTCCTGACAAAATGCTAGTTTTCGGGTTACACAGTGCTCTCCCCCATACTCTGGTCAGAGTTCCACATTATAAATATATGTATTATATGAGGGCTGTCCAGAAAAAAAAAAAATCCAGCCATTGTCAATATGACAAGAATGGTTGCATGGCTGGATACCTTCCAGACAGCCCTGGTATAACTTTTAAAATCTGAAAAATTCTGAGTAGTAAATAAAACACATTCATCCTCAAGCCTTTAAGTAAGGAATCAAAAGCCTAGACTTAGGTCCATCCCGACAAAATGCGGCTGCTATTTGCCTGAACATTTAGTTTCATGTTGATGATCTTTTAACTTTTTTTCTTCTTCTATAGCTCGGTGCTTCTGATACTTTGGGGTGGGGGTGGGGAGTCTTCAAAAATACTGAAGGTCAGGTTCTCACCCCAGACCTTCTGATTTAATTAAGATGGGATATGACCTGGGTTCAGTTGATACTAGTGTACAGCAATGTTTGGAGACCACAGAGTTATTTATGGGGACATAAATGTTAAGGAAGCTGCGCTTGGACATGTTAAGGAATGCCCTACGATGCTTGGATTAACTTTGACTACATGGACACCACTCTTGTGTTAAGAGCACCACAGAGGTTTTGCTGGATGGTGGGTTTTGTTTTCCTTCCTTTGCATGGGGCTTTCTTTGGTCTTTAAGTCACAGCACCACCATTTGAAATCAGTGCAGCATGAAGAACTTCAATGGTCCACCCTAGTTATACACTGATACCTGTGTAATTTGCAGACAGTGGTACAACTGCGAGATGCAGCTACACATGGCCTCCAAAATATTTTTTCAACGATCACCTAATATTGAATTACATAACAACTGATTTTCATCTTCTAAATTAAACACAGTAGACTCTCTATTAACTGGAACTCAAGTAACCGGCACTCTCAAAAAGCTGGCAAAACTTTCTTGTTCTCTTGCTGGTTGCTTGAGTTCTAGTTAATGGAGTGTCTACTTCCATTTATCTGGCATCTACCAATCCCCATGGGTGCAGGTCAACTGAGAGTCTACTAGAATCATTATGAAAGCAACACATTTTTCAAATTTTGCCCCATTTGAAACATAGGTATTTACGAACAAAGGATATTATTTTCTAATATATCCTCAGAACAAACTGTATCCAATCTAGGTTGTGAATACTTACAAATAGGAAAAAATAAATAAACAAAGGGAAGTATTCCCAGAAAGCCTGGATGTCAGTTTGATTTTCAGTTGGCTCACAATTCTATCGCTGATTTATTCACTGGGTCGAATGTTATAACTTCAGAGTTAGTGCCTTGCTAGACACATGTAACTCATGCCAACTTTATAAAGTTAAGGGGAGATTCGATTAAATTATGTGTCTAGAACATACTGGGTCTCAAGAATGAAAGAAACCACCTTTTCAGGGTTAAAAATGGGAATATAAAAGTACACAGATTCTTCTATTGTGAAGAATGGAGAAAAGTTTAAATGTTTTTCAACTGATGCAGAAGAAACATTCTTCTCGTCGTTGATTGAGTTATAATGTAGCAAATTCACTGTCATTTATGGAAAATGTTTTCTTATTGTTAAAAGAGAAAAATGAATTAGACAGCAGGGAGCCTGTGGCAGTCATTTTCCCCAGGGAAGAGTGACTAAAAAGTATACATTTATTATTTGTCACAACTTCAAAGAAAATAACTTGCTTTTCACCACTGAGTATGTGGCTAGTTCTGTTACCTCAAGCTTCAAAACCAGGATTTGTTTTCATAAGCAGATGCTGTTTTTCTCGGCATTTTGCATTGCTAGCCATCCAAATAGCAATTATGGCACAGATGGATTCAGAATTTCTGAGGCAATATGGTGAGGAAGCACCCCTTCCATCAGCAAGCCTTCTCCAAGCGATGTTTTTCACCTGTTTTGCTCACCTAGAAACTGGAATCTTGGCTGCAACTGGCAATTGGAGGCCACTGAGAGAAAAAATTTTTTACAAAAACAGGGAGGACCTTTTATTTGGGATATTATAATAAGCACTCAAAGACCGCTTAGGAATGACCAGGTCTATGAAGTTAACTACAAATTAAGCTGAAGAATAAATATATATTCACAACGGCAAACGGTATGCTTGTTATGGTTGCAGTGTTAGTACGTATTAAAACCTGCCTCCCTAGGAGAGAGAAATGGTATTTATGCTCTGTGCCTATTTAGACCTTCCTATGTCTTAAGAATCCTCCTCCTGGCCTCTCTGCTGATTCTTCTCTGTGCCCTACACTTGCCTGCCCTGAAATAATTGTTTCCTTGTACTGAAGCTTATGGACCATTTTCAGGGAGATCTGTCTGTGCAATTATTCATAATTCAGATGATATTAACTGTTTCTGTATCTACAGCTACTGCTGTTTCTAATAGCTATTACACTGATCCAGGCCATGATAACAGCCAAAGTCTGAATTGTTTGTTTTTCTCTTTGCAGTGTCCTATCCCGAGAACAACTTTAACCCATAGTTTGCTATAGTTCTCAGGATTTGGCCCCTCACCCACCCTACTCCATCGTGCCCTGAGCTGGGCTGCCATGGGGCGAGAATCCTTTCATTTCTGAGCTGGGGGAGAGGTGTGGGCAAGAGGGGAGAAACAGGGAACTGACCATCTCTACAGGATTTTTTCAGAAAGGTCTCCCCACTGTCTCTGGTAACACAGGAGCAGTCTTGAATATAATAACCTCAACACCCCTGCACCTCCATGCCAGCATACACCAAGCCAAGAGAAGCAAGTCTCAAGCAATAGAGGATTTCACAATTTCACGCTGACTGTGAGGGACAGAGCAGCACAGACAATAGTCTGAGGGAAGACTATCTCGATGTCCAGATGGGAATATGCAGGCCCATGTTTTAAAGTCCCATCACGAGCACCCCGACGGCTCCTCATCCGGTTTCGTTGCTGAGGTTTCATCTGGGGCTAGGCCTGATGCCAGTTACTCAGAATTAAAAGTAACCAAGGTGTTCCCCATGCCTCCGAGGAGTCTCCCGCAGAGAGTGCACACACTTTTCTGATCACAGCCCATTTTCCAGCTGTGTGCCTTCCGGTGTAGGCATTAGAAACTATCTTTTGTGGAGAGTATTGCAATAAAGGTATCTATCTCTTGACCCCTGATGATGGTCCCTGGAACCTAAAACTCCCATCCATTAAGAGGGGTTAACAGCTTCAAATCCCTGGGTGTCAGCTCTTGGAGGGAAAAAAGATGCTCACCAATGCATTCATCAAAAGGGAATTCGGTTTACTCTATTGGTCTATATGTATATAACATTGCATAAACCTGAATGCAACATTTTGTGCATGGTGAACATATAGTAGATATTGAGTTAAACTGGGCTGAATGAAAACTTAAGTAGTGTTGTGTGCACTGTGAAATACTCCCACTTAGTAAGTGGAGCTGGTTAATTCATAAATCAGCATTTCTTTCCAGATGTTCTTAAATATAATGAGCTGTTTACTCACACCTCCTTTAATACCTACACCTCTCTGGCCAGATTCAATACTTGTAAGAATAGATTCATGAGTAATCAGTATCAGTCACTGTATGTCCACATAAATATTTCACTCTATACCTTACCAGAATAAAAAAGGTGGATGCACCCATGATAGATCTTGGAATTAGCTAGAAATCAGTAATAAAAGGCAGAAATGCTGGTATTCAAGCCCTTATTACAACCCCAAGGTCACAAACCAGGGCTGTTTTAGAGTTGAGGGACATAAGATGAGTTGAACTAGAACTTTCAATAGTGTCTCTTGGATTCTAATTCTCTACAGTTGCCTAATAATGCCTTCATATCTAAACATGGTACAAGGCAAAATGCAGGATAAAAGCTAGCACTAGAAATTATTTTACCTTGAGTTTTTGTAGAATTTTTGCTTAACGTAACAATCATAACCGTAACCACAGAATTTCCTTGGGACTTAGTGACTAGATAAAGATACCTGAGGATAGGTAGACCAGCTGGCAGCCAATCCCTAAGCTACACTATATGCTAGGATCGTGGTGGATTAATTATTATCCAATAAAATTAGAAAATGTCAAGCATTTAGGTTCAGAACTCTATGTCTCACAGGAAGCCAATTCAATACATAACTAGTAAGCTACTAAAAACTCTACTGTACCAACCCTACTCCAAGATGAAGTCTACTCAGATTTTGGAGGCGTTAGACTACCTGATTAATACATATGAATAGAGTTATACAGCTTTCACCCAGGAATGCCCTTCCTGCCTCACTGCCTTTGACCATTCCACCTAACACAAGTTAAACTGCAAGTTAAATAAAAGTTCTTAACAAGGTTTGAACTATTTGTATCAATCAGGTCAAAAGCACTGAATCTCTGCTCCTGCCCCATGTGTATTAGCTTCCTAGGGCAGGTGTAAGTACTTGCCACATACTAGGAGGCTTGAACAACAGACGGTTATTCTCTCCCAGTTTGGAGGCCACAGGTCTGAGATCAAGGTGTCAGCAGGGTTGGCTCTTTCTAGAGGCTACGAAAGAATCGGGTCCCTGCCTTTCCTTCAGCTTCTGGCGGTTTAGGGGCAATCTTTAAGTTGTAGATGCATTACCTTGGCTTGTAGGCACATTACCCTGATTTCTACTTCATGTCCACAAGGCCTTCTTCCTGTATCTATATCTGTTTCTACATTTCCCCTTTTCATAAGGACAATTATAGTGGGTTAGGACCATCTGAATGGCCTTGTTTTAACTTCATTACCTCTACAAAAACTACTCTGAGATATTGGGCTGAGGGCTTCAATATATCTTTTTTTTTTTTTCCCCTCCTAATGTATAACACTATGCTTGATCTCCATCCACATTCTGATCTGACCTATATGATGTTAGGCCATAGGCCAACTATTAACATGAAATCATTCGAGTCCATGGGTTTCTGTGGGAACAGGGACTAGCAGATCAGTGGGCGAACAGTGCTTTCTCTGTTCCTCTCACCAGGTAAGACCATCCCTAGAAGATACAATGCTCAAGACAAAGCAGAACACGATGTCTTTTATAGATCATACTTTTATGTGAGAGCGTGTTTGTACCCTAGATACACACACACACACACACACACACACACACACACACACAGATGTGTAAAGAATCTGTGTTCAAATAAAAGTCCAGGAAAAACCCGGAAAAGAAATAGTGATGTACCACACGCGTTATATATACAAAAGAAAAGCTCCTTGGCAGGAGCATCTAGTTATATAAGTTCTCTACTTGAAAGCCTTTTTTTTTGGTTCACACAAGGTGGCAGATTCACCTCCTTCTCTTTCACTGACAGACTACACAGCTCTAATGATCTGGCCCTGGAAGCATCTTGGGAAACTCTTCAGTTTGTTGGACCCACAAGCTAACTACTCGGGACTAGGACAATCTTTTCAGGTTGACAGTTTCAGAAAAGGCTCCTACAGGCCTACAAGTGGGAGTGCAGCCCTTAGAACGGAGAACTGCAGAGCAAATGCAGAGTTATTTTTGCTGATCCGGTTTTCTTTCAAATGCAAAAGTTCTGATGGAGCCATCTCTAAGAATACCCAAATCTGCTAATAAGTCACCTAATGGACCAAAAGAGTGAATGGGTGATAAAGCACAGAAGTTCAGATTTTCCTTGAGGCGGAAATGTCATTTTATAAAAACTGGTCATTGTTGATAAGTAATGATCCAAGAGCTATGTTTTCAAAAGTCACGTTCTTGGAAACAGTTGTTGTGCCCACGTCGCATCCACACACGGGAAGCGAGCTTTGGCAGTGGTGTTTGTCTGCTGCATTGCTCTGGTTTAAGGGGCCCTGCGGCCTTGGCAGTAGGTGGGCCTCCTTTGCACTGGGCGTCTGTGACCCCTCGTCACTGCCTCCTCCAGCACAGGAATGCTGCTAAAAATGGCTGGACCAGAGGAGACACCTAGTGGAGAATGAAAGCATTTTTCATCCAGCGTAAGGTACACTTAATTCTCTCCCAGTAACATTTCAGATGATCAAGGTAATGACACAGAATCTTAGCGCGTGCTTTTCAGCGCCCTACAGGTGAGAAGCACTTATACAGGTAGTAAAAACGATGCTGCACTAATTTTGCCTCCTTATAGTATAGCTTATATGCATGAAGCTCAATTTTTATTTATTTATTCACTCATCTGTTTATTCATTGGTTCACCAGGGAAGCAGAAATCTCGATCCCAGTGGGAAGCTCTCATATTGAACTGTGGAAGCAGGACATACAGTCTAAAGAGCAAGGATGAAGGGTGTAATTATGTGGGACTGAGACCACATTTAAGTGCTAAATGCCAGGTAAACAGAAGTGAATAAGGGAGCGCTCACACATGGATGGATTAGAAGTGGGGTGTTAAATACGTACAAGATTTGGTTGAGCAGAGAATGAGAAGCAGCCACTAAGACTGGGTGTATAGAGAAAGAAAGGTAGCATGTCTAAATGGCTGGAAGAAAGGATACCAGCCTACCCACAGCAGAGAAGTATGTTAGGGAGTAATGAGAGAGAACCTGGACTAGATAAAGTACATCCTACTGAAAGAAAAGTTCCCAGCCTCATAACTGAAAAGCTATGGAGCCTCTAATGATGTGTCCAGTAGGCAACATGGTATAATGGAATATCAATGGTTGTGGAGTCAAGTGTAGTGACTCATCTCAGACTCTGCGCCTAACAAGCTGTGTAGTTTTGGATGTCGGTTAGCTATTGCTACTAACCCCAGCCCAAACTCAGTAGCTTGAAACTCCAATCATTTCTCACTTCTCATGCGTCAGCTGATCTAGCTTGGGCTCAGGGAGAGTGGCTCTGCTCCACATTCCTCTCCTTTTCTTCCTGGGATTCATAGGCTCTCTTGGGCATGTTCTTCTCATATCGTTGGTGGAGGGTCAGAATGTAAATGTCATCACACAAGACCTCTTGGAGCCAAAACAGAATTTGCATATTATTGCTTCCTTCTTGTTCTGTTGGATGATGCAAATGATAAAGGCAAAAGGATGGCATATACTCCACCTTTTTTGTGGGAGGAACTTAAACTCACACAGCAAAAGGAATTGAGACATGAAGCAGGGAGGAATTTAGCCAATAATGCAATCTACTTAATACGTGCAATAATACCCTTACATTCCTAGCCACTTTGTTCCCATCTCTGAAACAGATTTATAAAGATACATACAATAATCAATGTATGTACAAGTTTTTACTCAGCCATAAAGCACAAGACAAAGTGAGGGATAACTATTTTGCACCTGCTTATAGCCTCTTACCTTTAGCAAAAAGAAAAATCTTCGCAGCCACCTTCCGCCTAGTTACTCCAGTGGAGACAATGGTGTAGGGAACAAAGTTTCACATATCTGTGCTATGAGCTCCTATTTCTTACTTCACAGTTAATTTTCCAGAGGATTAGCGGTGGGTGGGGGTGGAGAAACGCCAACCAAGGGAACTATGGGTATTAATATAATCCAAGATTTGAGAGATGAAAGATATGATCAAGCTGATTTAGAACTGAAGTCTGTTCAAAGACCAAGCCTGTGGAGATCATGCACAGAGAATAAGAGGAAACAGCAACTAGAAAGAGACACATTTTGCCACTTTCTTTCCATGACACTTCTCCACTCTGAGTGACTAAATCTAAAGGCGTGTCTACGTGAGGCTAAGCTTCAGAATAGCGCGTTTCTGTTGTAAACTTGCCCCTATGCTCCTTTAACCTGAGTCACCATTCAGGCTACTTGAATGTTTTCATTGGATTAAAATAAAAACTTCTGGGGACAAGTGTATTTACAAAGTCCATGGAATCCTTCAGATGTGTGTGGTTTTTCTCTCTCCCTAATTCCTTTTTGTTTTTGTTTTTAAGTCAATGCCTTGCAGCTCCTTTTTCTGAGATGGGGGTGGGGGGTGGAGTCAATGATCAACAACAGCCCAGCACTCAAGAACAATCCAAAAATAAATCAGTTTGTGTATATGACAGAAGAGGACAGCATATGTGGTAAGAAAAGCAGCTAGTATTTCAGACCTCCACAGGGCAATTATAAGGAACAGTGCAGAAAACATGATTGAAAAAAGTGAGGAAAATGCCAATTCCACGTACAGTTATGAAGCTTCTGGAAGTATGCAGCAGACTCTAACCCACTTTCTCTGTGTGGTCAGCTCTGCTATTCTCCTCACACCATTGACACTGAGCAGATGTACCTTTCTCTTAACGGTAGCGCAGGGGTGGGAGAGCAGAAAACAAGCCAGATAGAGACAGGAGGCAGCCATTGCCAATGCCTAACTGAGTTCTTCAACTTGATGTGGCTAGAAATCACGGTTTATAACAAACAACAAAACAAATCTAAGTTTCCTTCAGACAATGGAAAAAGCCCAGACTTGAAAGTCAAATAGCTGTGGCTTATTTGTTTATTTTTAAACCACTTTATTGAGATATACAAAAAGCTATATATTTTTTGATGCACATACAATGTGATGTCTTATTTGTGTATAGGAGATAAGAACACAACATCAGATCTACCCTCTTAGTAAATTTTAAGTAAATGAGGGCTGTCCTGAAAAAAAATCCAGCCATAGGGTGTAAATGCCTCTATTTTTCTTATTATATGGCTGGCTACATTCTAGACAGCCCTCGTATAATATAGTATCATTAACTATAGTCACTATTTTGTATAGTAGATCTAGGATTAACTCATCTTGCATAAATGAAACTTTGTAGCTGTGTTTTATAATCTAGGCCTCTATCATAGCCTTAGGTTAGTGTCTAAAATCGTCTGTATCTAAATATATTCTTTTATGTGGGAAATAAAGAAATTAATTAATACCAGAAACATATTCTTGTGGGAATCACATCAGGAAATGTATGTAAATAATCTAGCAAGATGGCCTGAACAAAGTAGGTACTCATTACACCAGTTCCAGGTGTGATACTAAGAAAACAGGAGGCAATCCTTGATATATTAGTTATTTATAAGAGAATTTAGAGCCTATTGAAGGCAAGAGCACCACATGGATTTGTGTGTGCCAACGCTGAGTGATTGGCAGCATCTGTCTAGAGAACGGGAATGAGAACAATTTTGAGAATGGGCTCAGTAAGAAACTATGTGATGATAGATTATTGCTGCCTGTGGTGAGTGAGGAAAGAGAATGAGGGCAAATATGGCATGTAATTCTTATTTCTAGATAAACACCAATAGACAAATAAAAATAAAAGTAACACATACGTCCAATCTTCAAGAATCATATGGCCTTGTGGTAGATAAGTAGAAATAAATTGTGCTTCAAAATCTTCTCTACTCTCTAGTCCCCTAATAATCTGGGTGGATGTTTCTAAGTGTGCTTATTTCAGAAGGGGGTTACTGAAAGTGTCCCAAAGGGACCACCTTGAGCTGTGATAAACAAGGATTAGCCAGGAAGAGGGCAGAGCAAAAGAAGCATGTATTCCTCCAAAGGGGAACGACATAGACAAAGAGGGTCAAGACAAACCACAGCATGAGGCTGAAGAGTGGGAGGCTTTACATTTGGAAAACAGCATTTGTTCGGGGACGTGGCTGAGGGTGAGACTGCTGAGACAGGAAGACTGTGTACCACATTAAGCTCTATTAAGGTGCTTTATTAGCTTGCCTTGCAGGTGGTGGTGGGGGGTATAATACAGGTCAGAGCTCCAAGAAATTCCCATCCATATGCATTAAAAACAATTTCCTTGACATGTTGAAACTTAAAAAGTAATGAGATGCTGTAAATTTTTATGTGCAGTTCCATTCTTTTGCCATGATCCATGCCACCTCAGTGATGAGGTAGGTCCTAAGATGAAATAAAATTGTACATACTTACAGTTTATAGTTCTGATAGATGGTTATCATCATTAGTCTAGGCAAAAACAGCTATGGGAAGTCAGGATTTCTAGTGCATAGCTTTTGTTCATTTGGTTCCTTGTCCTGCTCTGTTCCTTCTTCCTTACTAATTATTCTCTGATGCTCTGGGGTAAGCCTGTACTAATTTCCCCTCAAAGAATTAATCACCCTTCTCTCCACATCCACAAAGCACATTGCTTATATCTCTGTCATGGTCTGTATTCCTTTCAGCCAGAATCGTGTTAGATTTTTGCTGTATTTGCAAGCTGCTACAAGACTGTCAGATTTGTTTGTAAACCTCTAGAAGACCAAGAGCAGAGGTTATTTATCACTGTTCCTCTCACAATACTCAGCCCTGTGCTTAGAACACAGCAGGTGCTCAATAAGTGTGCACCCAATTGAACTGAATGATGATCGTTACTTGATATGTAAAGTTTAATCATCATTATAATAGAACTGGTCCTCTACCAAGCTTGCATCACAGTTCATAAAGCTGTTTTTTGTTTTTCTAAAAATT
>PVKE010009017.1:0-46012 GCA_004027555.1 Craseonycteris thonglongyai | reverse complement strand
TGGCTTTTACCCTTTTAGCTTTATCCCCACACACACACACACACACTTGACTTCCTTTTATGTCCCAAAGGCAATCTTTTCTCTTGGGTCAGGAATGTAATAAGGTAGGTTTTCCTCTCTCTGGGATATTTTGTCTGTCTCACTGTGTTAAAATTGATGCAGAGAGCTTTTCAGAGCAAAACACAGTGTTTCCTTTGTGTATGAGCCAGCAGTTGTCTAGCCTATGGGGAATTCTCTGTGTTGAGCATTTTAAAAATATAGATTGGGTATATTTGAACTGGTGATGCTCAGTGAAAACCACTGGGAAAGTAGATTGGCTATGGCTCTCTTATGTGGTCTTGCGGGGAATATCATTGTTCTAACCAGTGATTTTTAAATGATAAATTAATTCAGGAAAATTACCGAGCTCATTTTAATAATAATCATTCAAGGCAGAAATAAAGAGGCGTTACGATCTGTATATGTGTATTTACATGTAATTTAAAGAAATTTACCTACCAAAACACAAATTTCTTAAAAATAGCAGTTGTTTTTTTTTCTTTATTATGTGTATAAAATGTTAACACATAACCTCCTGGGAGTTGAACCACAGACCCTGGTATCCAAAAATAGCAAATTTACTATTTGAAGTAAAGGAAACATTTTCTCTGATCTGATATCTCCTTCTAGACCACCAGTTGCCAGAGGTCAAGGCCATTTCTAACTGAGGATAACTTATTTAACCCTTGACATGTTGGTTATTGGTTTTGATAGTAGGAACTTGGCTTGCTTGCCAAGTATAAGCAATATGCTCTGTGTGTGCATGTGTGCTTGTGTGTCTGCAGGGATGCATGCGCTTTCCTGACATTTATTTTTTTAGGAGTGCAGGTCACCCTCTCTTGTCTATACTCTTTCTGGAGCATTTAATTAAAAGAAACTCTGGGAAAGTTCCTGTTCCGATGAGCCCTTTGACTCTTTACTTCTGACAAATGAGCTGACTCTTTCTTAATCTTGAATTTACCACTTTTTCTTTTGGTTTCCATCTACATGTAGGTAGAAAGTTTAGCCCTGGATTCTGCTCTTAGCTATGCCATATACTCATGGTGTGCTATTAGGTAAGTTTCTGAACCTCTCTGAGCATTAGGAAAACCTCCTGTGGCAGTAAAGGATGAGATGGAATTAATCAAATGGAAAGATATCAGACGTGCAGGCCAGGCACTAGAGCTGACATGGGCAAAGGTACAGTGCACACAGCCTGTATGCCAGGTCCCTGGAAAGAGATGAGAGAGGATGACAAAGCAAAAATGATTATCAGTCCTGGCCACCACCCTCCCATGGCCCTGCAGAATAGATTTATATTCTTTCATGGGGAAGACCTAGGTGAAGACTGCCAAGAACAGTGATGCTTACCTTGACTCTTTCTTAAAATAGTGTGTTGATACTTGTATAGTGAGTGAGTTACCAGCAAAATAAAATGCATGAAAGTCATTTTGCAGATAATTCAGATAACATAACACAAGCAATAGTACAGTTTTACTTTAATTATCCAGGTGCTAAACATTTAGTTTCAATTAACTCTAGTCTTCCTTCCTTCCTTCCTTCCTTCCTTCCTTCCTTCCTAGCAAGTGCATTCACCATTTTTTCCTATAGATTGTTAAAAATCATAAAGTTTTAGCCAGATCTTATACAATTATAATCACATGATATTATATTCATAGGCAATATGGAGACAGTTATAAGAGCCACCTATATGTTGGCATGTGCTTAAAAGGTGAAATGAAACTTTTTTAAAAGGTTGCCTGATTACCCAATATATACTAGCCACATTTTTCTAGGAAAATGTGCTTATAAAAATATTTTTTATAAGAGCAAGCCCCCAAATTAAAAACAAATTTTTAGGAATAAATTAGCACTTTCTGAGAAATGGAATTCTTACTTTGGTGGAGAAGTGAAAGGCAAAGAAAAGAAATGCAAAACTGGCTTAAATTCAAGAAAAGTCACCCTCCCCCAGAAGTGATTTCACCATGTGAAAAGTGCTGCTTATCACAAGGTGGGCTGATTGCCCAGTCCTCTTTTGGAAGGGTGACAAACTATTTTGTGCATACACACCTCTTTACTTATTTTTTTTTTTTAATTGCCAAGTTTAAGCCTTGTGTCTTTTTGTAAAGTGCCTTTCTTATTTATTGCTATATTCTATAGGAATAACCTTACTTCTTTGATTCTGTGTGTTCATACACTTTAGTCATGGTAGAGAACAAAATTTCCATTACATTAATGAGATTTCCACAAGCAGATTATAGGCGAAATATGCCCTTCAGTGTTGTTGCTTAACTGTCTTGCATTAGGAAGGAATCTGTATAAACTATTGACAAAAACAGTAGCCATAGGGCAAAATTCCAGTGAGACAGAGTATATAGCTTAATCACAAGGGTAACTTGGCCATTTTTTTTTCTTCTCTTTTATCTGAAGCTTTATTGAATTATTTCAGGAGAAACCTGTAGTAAAACATAAGAATTTGCTTTCTATAGGCAATGGAACATGAAAGTTAGGATTACCACTTAAATACCAGAGCCCTTACAGCAAAGTTAATGTTAACTCAATATTGTCATGGTGGGGAAAAGTAAATTTTAGAATTTGTTTTTATTAATAATGAATAGGAACCAACTAAGATGACTCTGAATTATGCCATTACTAACTAAAAACCTTAGCCTACAATTGAAGTATGAATGGGCAGCACTACTTGTTTGACCCTAAAGGCATATGTGGTGCTGAGATTTATCCAGTTGTTGAGAGTGAAGGGATCACAAATAGAAATTGCTTCTATTTCCTGTGACTTCTGTTTCTCAAAGGAACGGAGTTAAAGGCAGGTGGTAGATTGGGAGTATATTGAGGCCTAGGACCACATCAGCTTTAAATGTGGTATTTCTAATAACACATTCCTCCAACAGATGTTTATTGAGCATCCTACTATACTGAATATTGTTTCAGGTACTTGGGAAATATTAAACCAAATCAATAAAAATTTCTTCCTATATGAAATTCACATTCTTGTGGATGAGGGCAGACAATAAATCATAAACAGTCTATGCATAAATTATACTACATTATAGGTGATAAGAGCCATGAGGGGAAATGGCAAAGCATAGTAGGGAGGGTGGAGCATTCCAGGACAAGGAGGTTGTACTATAAATGAGTTGATAGTTTTGTTAAGGAGGCAACATTTGAAGAAGGACATGGCTTAATGGGCCCATCCTAGATGTAACCCAGTTGTCTCCAGGTACATGTCCAGTTGTCCAGCCTCTGTCCTGTGTTATGTGGAGATTCAGCTGCACTCCTCCCCTTCCAGTCTCTATGGTCCTGAATCCCCTTGAATTCTGTTCCATCTTGCCAGGCATCTTGGTCCCTGGTGACTGTTCCATTTCCTCCACACTGTCAGAGATGCAGGTAGAAGTCTTCTCTATGTAAGGCTATTATACCGATCTGAATTTTACAGACAACTTGAGGGAAACAGAGGGTTCCAACAGCAGACACCTTAAAAATGGATTATTACTGATATTTGTCAACTGTTCATTAGTCCTTTCCAGCATGGGAGTTATAAATTGGCCAATTTCCCCTCTTAAGCATGCATTCTGTATTGTGTTACTAGACATTTACTTCCTTTTTTGTTTCCTTGTCTCTTAAACATTAGTCTTCTGTCATTTGCAATTGCTGTCCCCTCTCAACCTCTGTACAATCTCTGTAGGTCAGGGATTTTCATCTTGGGCTTTATGAAATCCCTAACATTCTATTCCTGAGATCAACAAAGATAACTTGGAGTAGTGATGGGGCTGCCCTCCTTTCTTCAGCAATGGCCTTTCTTCAGTTCTTCAGTCTTCGTGTTCAGACTTGTCTCCATTGGATCTCTGTATGGAGATATCCTGAAGGCACTTCCAGTATGTCATGTCCCAAACAGAAACAGAAACTCCCATATCTGTTTGAACTCCAGCACCGTTATTGTTTCTTTATTTTTTTATTTTATTTTATTTCATTTTTAAGATTTATTTTATTGTTTTTGACAGAGAGAGATGGAGAAAAGGGGAGGGCCCAGAGCCGTCTCCATGGTTGTAAGTTATCAGTTTTCAACATGGTTTCGTTCCACACAGTTGGGCAGGGACTACGCAGGGCAGGAACTGGGTCCGGGGCCTCCCGTATGGGAAGCACGCCCCCTCGAGCCAGAGGCTGAACCAAGGGGGCAAGAATTGAACTGGGGGCCTCCTGCATGAGAAGCACACCTCAGTTCAGCATATGGGTCCACACTGGCCAGGGCTGGAATTCGATCCTCGGTCCCCAGGGCTGCAAAGCTAGCGCTTAACCCACTGAGCCATCCCGGCTTTCCCCTTTATACTTTCAGAATCTATCAAGCTGGAAACTTCGGTGTCACCTATTACTCCTCTTTAATTTACCATCTATAAATTACTCAAAATTGTCTCTGAAATCTAGATCTTTCTCTCCATCCTCATGGTTACCGCCTTAGTTTAAGGCCACAGCTCTCTTTTGAATGATCATAGGAACTCCCTAAATGGGCTTACTGCCCAGTTCTTCTGTGATACTACTCAAGTTATTTTCCGGCGTATAAGACGACCGGGCGCATAAGACCCCCGTATAAGACCCCCGTAGTCTTATACAGCGAATATAGGCCTAAACCTATGTTTTAACTGTAAAATTAGGGGGTCGTCTTATACGCCCGGTCGTCTTATATGCCGGAAAATACGGTACCTTTTATCATCACAAATCTGATCAAAGTTCTGCTTAAACCTTGTCTTGATTGCCTGGGGGTTTGGAGCTTTTGGGCATTCAGCACCCCTCATGGATTTGTTCTAGCCAATCTCTGGAGCACTCATTCTGCACCACAGTTCCATCACCTCTCCTACAGCAAGTGTGCATGCACACACTCCCTCATTGTGCATTTGGTGTTGTTTGCCATCCTGTGATGCTCTTTCTTGATCCTGGACCTCTGTAGCACTAGTCCCTGCCTCTAGGATACACTTCTCTCTGTGTCTGGCTCCCTCTCTTCCTTCTGGACTCAGCTCATTTAACTGTTCATGAAGGTTGCCCTGACTTCACTCTTTTATTAGTACCTATCCCATTTAATATAACCACTGATTTCCCATTTACCCCATTTAGAATACCATCTTCTCAGGCATAGTGCTTGTGTCTTATTCATATTATTTTGCCCATAGTAAACAACTGAATGGATCCTGTATTCTAATGTCTGGGTCAAGTTTCCTTCTATAAACTCTGCCTTCTACTAACATAAAGAAAATGATGGGGAGGCCAGGATGGCTCAGCAGGTTAAGCGCTCACATTGCAGTCCCAGGGACCGAGGATTGAATCCCATCCCTAGCCTGTGCGGACCCATATGCTGAACTGGGGTGTGCTTCCCATGTGGGAGGCCCCCAGTTTGGTTCTTGTCCCCTGGTTTAGCCCCTGGCTTGAGGGGATGTGCCTCCCATGTAGGAGGCCCCCAGCCCAGTTCCTGCCCTGGTAGCTCCTGCCAACCTGTGTGGAATGAAACCATGTCACAAACTGATGACATACAACTATGGAGACTGCTCTGGGCCCTCCCCCTTCTCTCTGTCTCTCTCTGTCTCTGTCAAAAACAATAAAATCTTAAAAAAGAAAAGTAATGTAGATAGGAAACAGTTGGTTATACCTACATCATATAGGAAGTTTTATTTCCATATGCTTATGTGTATCAGCAATAAGATATTACAGTGTTTAGAAAGGGAAACGCAGCATGTGAATAAGTTAATAGTTGATCAAAAAATGGTTGCATTGATCATTCTACTTGTTGAAAAACTTGCTAAAGTTTTCAACTTTAAAGAGGGCTTCCTTTCCCTCTTGCTTTGTTAGAAGAAACCTGAAAAAGCCCTGCGCAGTGAGCTTGCTAGTTTTCTATGATGTGGAGACATGAGGGAAGAAGAAACTCCTTCATTCTTCTGAGTAGCTTACTTTTTAACTGCAAAGGTATCCATGATGTGAAAGCTAAATTTTAAACAGTATTCCTTTCTGCATTCCAACAGCCAAATCTTGGATAAGATTCAATGGATATATCTTATTCATTCTTGACTCTTCAATGTTTAGCACAGTTAACTGTCATATCATAAATGAGCATTGAGTTATTAGTGAATGAATGAGCCTGCTCAGCAGGACTGTAGGCAGATTTCCAAGTGGATAATTGTACCTGCTTGCCTGCCTCCTTCTTTTTTTCCAGTAGTTCTTGAGATTTGCCTGTGTTTGTATCATCAGCAGCCCCCACTCCCTTTGCACTCATGTATATGCGTGCACACTCTCCTACTGTCTTTTTGACTGCTGAAGAAGACTCCCAGCACTTTTCACACAGGACCCTCCCTTTTCAATGTGATGGGCACAAGACCTTCAGGGAGAATCACGATCAGGGTTGGGATTGGGCTGGCACCACAATAAATTTACTATTTTACATCTTCAACAGATTCCATTTAAAAAAGTTGATTTTTCTACAAAAATTAAAAATGATTATTATTTGAAATTTAAATACATTTTGTTGTATTTGCTATTATTTTAACAAATATATTAGTCATCAAAATTATGGTATCAAAACTTATAAACAGTATGCAAGTTTAAGGGCTGATTTGTTGTAGTGTTCAGAATCAGAATCAGTAATGTGGAGGATGTGTGGTTGTTTTATAAGGGTAGTGAATTAAAAGTGTAAGATGTACTATTGTAATTATATTACTATACCTGTCCAATCTACCTTTCAAGTTTTTTTAAATATTTATTTTTATGGTTTTTTTGAAAGAGAGAGAGAGAGATAGAAAGAGACAGAGAGAAAGGAGAGGGCCCAGAGCAGTCTCCATAATTAACAGCATTAGTTTTCCATATAGTTTTACTCCACAGGTGGGCACGGGGCTATGCAGGGCAGGAACTGGGCCAGGAACCTCCCGCATAGGCCCCAGCAAGAACTGAACTGGGGGCACACCCCAGTTTAGCATATGGGTCCATATGGGCCGGGGCTGGGATTCGATCCTCAGACTCCAGGGCTGCAAAGTAAGCGCTCAACCAGCTGAGCCACCCCAGCTTCCCCTCAAGTTTTACAACAAAAGAAAATTAATTTGACAGTAGATTGAGGGGTATGACTGCTATGCAGATACTAGTTGGAATTATTATTATACAGAAGAACTATCCCCCTTTCTCTTCATGGCAGGAATTCAAACCCATGAAGTGGTAGAGTTTTAATGCTCTGGGACACAATTTGGCTTCTGAAATAAAATCTGGCGATATATGTCATTGCTTGGGGTGGTGATGCTTTCCAGATATACTGGATTTGTAGAAATGATCCATACATATGAGTGACCCATTTATGTGGTCTTGGGAGAGGTTGCAGGCCATCTTTCTTAGAGCTTCTGGCCTGCCCTCAATTTCAGTGTAGGGACCAGGTGAGGAACAGGAACATGGAGCTTTAACTGCATCTTCTTCAGAGCTAGACCTCTGATCACAAATGAACACTGACTGTGGTTGGTGAGTTTGTTCATTGCAGAAGTGAAATAGGAGAAGCCATGATGGCTCAGCAGGTTGAGCACTCACTTTTCAGCCCTAGGGTCCGAGGATCGAGTCCTGCTCCAGCCCGTGTGGACCCATATGCAAAACTAGGATGTACTTCCCATGTGGGAGGCCTCCAGTTCGGCCCCCAGTTTGTGGGGGCATGCCTCCCATGCAGGAGGCCCCCAGCCCAGTTCCAGCCCTGCGCAGTCCCCGCCCACCCATGTGGAATGAAACCATGTGGAGAACTGATAATGTACAACTATGGAGACTGCTCTGGGCCCTCCCCTTTCTCTCTGTGTCTCTCTCTGTCAAAACAATAAAATAAATCTTTAAAAGTAAAATAGAAGATGTCTTTTTGAAGAATGGTTTTCTAAATTCATTCGATGATTACACAATTAAAATCTTGCATGTCAGAATTTAGTATTCTTATTTTTAGAATTAATACTAATTCTCACTTGCTTAAACTCTGTAGTTTTCTTTTTGGTAACTAGGTCCTCAGTCAATTTGCTCAAGAAGAATTGTGTTTTTGTTGTCATTTTGGATAAAACAAAAGTTAGTATTTAAAAGAGTAAGATAAAAAAGTTAAATGTGTCCAATTATTTGTAGAAATGAGGTAAACAGAATCTTAAAATGATTGGAAGGCATGATGAAACCACTTTACATCTATATATTTAATTTTTTTATGGGATTTAAATACTGGCCTTTTCAGAAAAGAAACTCTGAGAAACTCTTTTATTAACACATTTTTAAGAAATATTTATTATTATTATTTTTTTTACAGAGAGATAGAGACAGAGAAGGGAGAGGGCCCAGAGCGGTCTCCATAGTTGACAGCATTAGTTTTCAATATAGTTTTACTCCACAGGGGGACGCAGGGCTGCGCAGGGCAGGCACTGGGCCAGGAGCCTCTTGCATAGGCCCCAGCAAGAACTGAATTGGAGGACACACCCTAGTTCAGCATATAGATCCGCCTGGGCCAGGATCGGGACTTGATCCTTGGATCCCAGGGCTGCAAAGCGAATGCTTAACCCACTGAGCCATCCCAGCTTCCACTTAGAAATTCTTTTTTTGTGAAAGATTTATTTTATTGTTTATGACAGAGAAAGACAGAGTGATAAAGAGATAAAGAGAAGGGGTAGGGCCCAGAGCAGTCTCCATAGTTGTACGTCATCAGTTTTTTGACATAGTTTCATTCCACACGGGTGTGCAAGGCAGGTTGCGGGCAGGGGCCTCCCACATAGGAGACATGCTGTGTCAAGCCAAGGGCCCAACCAGGGGGCAAGAACCAAACTGGGGGCCTCCCGCATGGGTTGCTCACCCCGGTGAGAACTGAAGTGGGGGCCACACCCCAGTTCAGCATATTGGTCCACACATGCTGGGGTTGGGGCTGGGACTCAATTAGGACCCTAGGGCTGCAAATGGAGTGTTAAACCTGCTGAGCCATCCTGGCTTCCTGCCCTGAGAAATTCTTTACCAAAAGTTACCTTACTAAACTGTAAGAGAACCTCCATAAACGAGAAGAGTTACATTTATATTTTAGTAAAGTTAGAATTTAGAGAATAAAACTGTAAGAGAAAAAGAAGTTTTACATTTTTTTCAGGAAATAATAGTCCCACTTTTAAGATTGAGGATGACTTGTTTTTACCTAAGTAACGTCAATAACATTAATTGATATTTATATTTTGCTTTTTAAAAATTATCTTCAATAACTAAAATTTTCTTAAGTTTTAGGTCATCTTAACATTAAGCTATGATACTATTATTTTATGTTCATGAATTTGAACCAGTAATTCATCACTTCTTTGGGGGAGGAGGTATCAGCTAAATATCATTAATTATATAATATTTGCATTTAGTTATTTTGTAATTCAAGGTAACAACAAAACCAAAAATATAGAGGTTCTGAATTAACTATGCTTTAATTTTCCATGAGGTTTTAGTTAACCATTTTTTTCAAATTATGTGCTATTTTACATTAACTTATTTAAACTAATATTAGTGTATAATGTTTTAGTTTTTGTTTTGTTTCTAACTCTTTATAAAGGTCAGTTTTCTCCATCTTTCCACTCATCTCTACAATCTGAAAGATGAGGAAGGGATATACTAAGAAGTTATCATTTATGTGAAGTTCCCAGGTTTTTACCGTAACTGAGTCACTGTGAAATCCACCAGGAAATATTGTGTCGAAGTATGGTCCTCTTTAACTCAGTCTGAATGTGGATAGTGTGTGTGCACGCGTGAGCATGCTCTCATTCCCGTGTAAAAGTTATGATAAAAATGCAGCCTTTGGGGGATGCTGGTGTAGCTCAACAGTTGAACGCTTGCCTTGCAATCACGAGGTCAGGGGCTCAATTCCCAACCCAGGCTCATGCAGACCTCTATGTTAACTGTGGCTCAACTGGTAACCGGTGTTGAGATAACTCTGTGTTGAAGGTGCTCACCTCCCATGCAGGAGGCCCCTGGTTCAGTTTCCACCTCGTGTTGTCCCACATTCAGCTCTGTGGAATGAAGCCATGTCACAACAAATGATGTGCAACTATGGTGACTGCTCTAGGCCCTCCCCCTTCTCTCTCTCGCTCTCTCTCTCTCTCACACCTCGCAAACAGTAAAATTAATATTTAACAACCAAAAAAAAAACTATTCAGCCTTTTGCTTACATGGGAAATCATCTGCTCGGCCAGACCCTTAGTCTTCCTGAAGGATAGATGCAGTCTTGGGGAACATAGTTTCTTCCTTCATCACATTTCCTATTTGCTCCCACAGTCTCCACCAGAGTCGATTACCAAGTACACTTGATCTTGGTTTCCATTTTTTGGACGGGTAGAGTGGTAATATCTTCATTGAGATACAATTCATATACCGTGTGATTCACTCAGAGTACACAATAATTCAGTGTATTTTGATTTATTCATGAGTTAATACATCACTCCAATCTATTCTATAACATTTAATTACCTCAAAAAGAAACCCCATCACCCAATCTCTCCTCAGCCATTGAAAATCACCAGTCTACTTTCTTTCTGTATAGAGTTGCCTATTCTGGGCGTTCATATGAATGGAATCATACAATATTTGTTCTTTTGTGACTGGTTTCTTTCATTTAGTGTGATGTTGTTAAGGTTTATAAATGTGTTAGCAGGTGTCAGTATGTCAGTCCTCTTATGGACATTTTTGTTTTCAAATGTGAATAATGATGGTGTTCCATTGTAGTGAACATATATGTCCTGCTGAACTGGGTGGGCCTGGGGGTGTGGGAGGTATTTTAAGTTACTTAATTCCCATTCTGTAAATCTAACACTGTGATACCCTTTGTCCAGACAACATTTACTGTATTTTTCCACATATAAGACAATACTTTTAAGTCTAAAATTGTTAGACCAAAAGTTGGGGGCCATCTTATCCATAAGACACACCCATGTATGAGATGACCCCTACTTTTCTAACTTAGCATTAAAAAATCAATACATGGGTTACTCCCAGGGATAAGATGACCCCCAACTTTTGGTCTAACAATTTTAGACTTAAAAGTATTGTCTTATATGTGGAAAAATACAGTACCTTCTTAAAGAACTTTGCCTTTCTTACACATAAAAGAAAATAATTTTGTACCAGATTTGTACCTAGAAACAAGATTTAAATAACGGTTAGAGAGATTCCATTTATTTATTCCCTCTTAACCAATAAGTATATTTTTTTATCTCACCCCAATTCCTAATATTCACAAGTTAAAAATAGGAAAATGTTTTATTTTTATGAAGAGAATGCAGTTTTGTACACCAAGTCTTGAGTCATTCTGATGTTTTTCTGTATAATTTTATAGTAGTATCAGAAAACTGAAAAGTGCTTGGAGATTTTTATTAGTGTGAATTGAAACAGTTGTTTAGTGAGGTCTGTGTGAAGATCTCTTTCACAGCAAGCTGTGATAGGTTTTTTTTTCCTCTTTATTGTTAAATTTATTGGGGTGACATTGGTTAGTAAAACTTACATAGGTTCCAAGTGTACAATTTTATAGTACCTCATCTATATGTTTTATTATGTGTTCACCACCCAGAATGAGTAGTCCTTCCATCACTATATATTTGGCTCCCCCTCTCTCCTCACCCAACCCCTTCTCCCCTTACCCTCAGGTAACAACTAAATTATTGACTGTGTCCATAAGTTTTTGTTTCTTTGTTGCTTTCAGTTTTATATTCCACATATATGTGAAGTCATAAGGTATTTAATTTTTTCTGTCTAGCTTATTTTGCTTAGCATTATAATCCCCAGGTCCATCTATGTTGTTGCAAGTGGGAGTATTTCATCTTTTCTTATAGCTGAGTAATATTGCATTGTGTAAATGTACCACAGCTTCTTTATCCAGTCATCTGCCAAAGGGCACTTTGGTTGTTTCTATGACTTGTCCCCTGTGAAAGGTACTGCAATGAACATTGGGGTACATATATCTTTGCAGACTAAGGTTTTCAAATTTGGGGGATGGATACCCAGAAGGGCTATTGCTGGGTCATATGAAAGTTTCATTCCCAGTTTTCTAAGGAACCTCCACACTGTCCACCATAGTAGTTGTACTAGTGTACATTTCCACCAACAGTGTATGAGGGTTCTTTTTCTCCACAGCCTGTCCAGCGCTTGTTATTCCTTGTTTTGTTGATATAGCCAGTCTAGCAAGTGTGAGGTGGTATCTCGTTGTGGTTTTAATTTGCATTTCCCTAATTACTTAATGAAGTTGATCATTTTTTTATGTGTTTGTTGGCCATTTTTATGTCATCATGAATGAGGTATATGACAGCTTTTTATGCACTCTGTGAGGAAGACCAATGGGTTCCACTAAAAATTTTAATTACATATTTTATTTATCTAAAATTAAAGTGCATATTGAGATAATGGGCCTACTTCAGCCCTGATAATCTGTGATTTCTGCTTTTATTACATTTCCGCCTGGTGGTGCTTTACGACTGCTGTCACAGACTGTCCCTAGTAGAATCTGTGTCATGACAGTTATAAAACTTTTCAAAAATTGCCCTTGTATCAAGTAATATGTAAAACAAGAAGGTATGTGCCTCATTTCAGATGCAAAGTTTTGAGAAATGCTTGTAGACAATTTTTTTTTTTTTAGGCAAAGCATTTCAGTCTCTCTCAAATCAGTTTTAATGTAAATTAAATTTTAATTGATTCTAAATTATTTTTTCTTCTCCTTTTCAGAAATGTCTCTAAACTACTAAGTAAAGAGATAGTAATAGGTTTATAGAGTCAAGAAGCAAATTGAAAATTGAGCTTTCTTAAAACTGTTCACTTGTTCATATCCCATCCTTTGTCAAAATAGAAATATTTCTTAATATACTCCTCAGAAAATCCTTAGAAGTTTCAAATTATTCAATTTTGTTACATGTATTAACTCAACTTTGGTTATGAGCTAACCTGGTAGAAATGTGAAAAGAGTCAGAAAATATCAGAGTTTCCATTTTGATACACTGAGAAGGAAATATTTTAGTTTTATTTTCTTTTTAAAATAAAATTATGGCACCAAATAGTGGCATGTTAGTGGGTCAACATACAGAGAAATATAACAAAGAGATCAATCAGAAATAATACTGAGGGTCCAGCAAGTATCTCTAGGCTTCAGTGAACCCAGCCACGTGCAAGCCCATACTGCAGTTCCTTGTATTATGTATTCATATATGAAATACACTACTTTCCAATTCTTTTTTTTTTCTCTATTAAAGTTATAATACTGTGTGTGTCTGTATGTGGGTGTGTACATGGGTATTTGTTTATGGAGAGAGATCATATTTACTTGAGCATGATTTATTCTCTTTGCTTTTACATGTACCTTTTATTGTAAAACAAAACAAGACTTGGCAACATGATTTTTAAAAACCTCTTAAATTGGTGAAAAAGTTATGTGTTATTTCAGAAACTGTAGATATTGACAGAAAGACTGGTGTGTAAGATACATGCAGGAAATCATATGGAAATCAAAGATACACATTTTCTGCCTTCTCTGTTTCTAATTGTACTCAACAGTAATATTTTAAGTACAACAGTAGAAGGAATTTCCCTTCTTGGCTTTAAGGAGCTGGCTGATTTTGAGAGTGAAGCATTTGTAACAGCAAAGCATTAAGTCTGTTGATTAGTGTGTCACCTGGCTTGTCGAATGGGGTCGTGCAAGTCTTCCACACACTTTTGAACCATGCTGTTGCTTCCCATTTGAGGAGGCCACCTAGAATGAGGCATCTGGCTAAAAGAGAGAGAGACAGAAGAAAGAAGTGTCCTTCCAAGTTACACAAATGACGTGAACAGTAGCTGGAGAGCTAGGAACATTTTTGAAAGATGGGCCACACAGGTGCATTTCAGCTGAAGTGGTAGGAATCAAATTGAGAAAAAAACTGCCAGTTCAGAGCTCAGAGTGAACTAACAAAGCAAGAAGAAAGGACGTTGGATCAAACTCAGTGAAGTCCATTGTGGGCTTCCATTTCACTGCTCATGAAAGAAAAGCTACACCACCCTGATTTCCTTCAGGTGTTTTTTCCTGTAGCACCTCTGCCTCCATGGTTGCTGCTGAGTGCTGGGCTTTCCAAAGAGAACCCCTTAAAAGAAAGAAAGAGCACCTGCTTCTTCAACTACCAAGCCAACAGAGTGATTTCTCCCACCTTTCTCTGCACTCTCACAACTCCATGGTGCGTGGAAGAGTCAGGAATACTGGATGTTGGCTCATCTTGCTACAAACATGATCACAGTTGCGAAATATCAATTTTATTTATTTGCTGTGAGCTCCGGGGATATTTTCTTTTATTAGCCATTAGTTTCTGAAGGCAAACGTTTACAATCCCAGTTGGAAAACTGAAAAAAATTGATCCATCGGGAAGTTCAGTAGTGGGACACAGCCTTTCCTGAGGAATTACCTGGTCTGGTATCCCTGTCCTGTTTATACAGATGGGGAGAGTTCAGAGCGGCCCCCATTGAGAGAGTTGGCATACAGCACTGTAATTTATACCATCTATCTCTTTCTTGGCGCTTGGGCCTCTGGCAAATTGCATGTCTTTGTGTTGGATTAGTTTGGATTTTAATCATGCATTATTTTCCCTCCAATTAAATTATTTATATATTTGATTAACGTTTTAACTGCTAGGAAGTCAGATTTTCAAGGAAACCACAAATAAACACATGCCATTGAATTTCAGGTCAGCTTTACATTGGATCAGTCTGTCTGTTGAATATTAAGAACTTACTGTGTATTAGTCTTCTTAGCTACCTAAGATTTTGATGAGCAAAAAATGAGTGCTTTTTTCACCCAGTCCTGGGTACACATTGCAGAGGGGCAAGTCTGTTTGGACTAACACCTCCCCTTATTCTAGCCCAGGACCCTGACTTTTATTCTATCTCTCTCCCCACATCTCTGGTGCTAAAATGTTTTCCTTGAGAGCCAGTCTGACTAGCCCACAAAGGAAACTTTGAAGTCATCTAGTTCAGGGTGAGCAAACTAGTGGCCCACAGACCCACTGCAAGTTTTTGCACAGTACATGGGCTCGGAATGGATTTTACAGTTTTAAATAATTGAGGGGAAGCCGGGATGGCTCAGTGGGTTAGGCGCTCAATTTGCAGTGCCGGGGACCGAGGATCGAATCCCGGCCCCAGCCCGTGCGAAACCATATGCTGAACTGGGAGCTCCCCTAGTTCAGTTCTCTCTGTGTCTCTGTATCTCTGCCTCTCTCTCTCTCTCTCTCTCTCTCTGTCAAAAATAAATAAATAAATAACAATATATTTAAAAAAATAATAATAATAATAATTGAAAAAAAAATGTTTGCTCTTTTGAAAGTGTTTCATGACACGTGAAACTCTCGGTGTCCATAGACAAACAGCTGGCCCATCATTTATCTGCTGTCCATGGCTGCTTTCCTAAAGCATCAGCAAAGTTAAGAAGCTGCAACAGAGACCTTTTGTCCCCAAAAGCCTGAAATATCTACTGTCTGGCTTTTTACAGAAAAGGTTTGCTAACACCTGATCTAGTTCATCATCCTAATTTTGCAGATGAGAAAATAAAAGCCCAAATGTGAATTGAGCAGTCCGAAGATACATAGATCATCAGGAATCTGGACATATCTTCTGCTGCTCATCCATGCTCCTCCCACTGTGATATAAGATCTGCCCAGAGGTGAACCCTCAGGAGCACTCACTACAGAGTCCAAGGCAGCTTTGCAAAGAAAAGCAAATGTTTAGGACACATGGATGTATAAAATCTATGATTTCTTAGAATTTTAATTTTCACTTGAAATCTAGCTCCAGGAAATATTTAAGCTTAGAATAAATTTGAACAACCTACATAGACAGATGTCTATTATTTTTTAGGGAGTAAAAAATATGTAATGCTTCAAACAGCATTTTTTCCAATTTTTAACATCTTACATTAGTATGGTACATTTGTAAAAATTAATGAACCGATACTGAGTGATGCGTTATTATTAAAGTCCCATCTTTAATGAGATTTCCTCGGTTTTTCTCTAATGTCCTTTTTTAATTTTAATATTTTTCAATTACAGTTGATATTCAATATTATATTCGTTTCAAGTGTACAGCATAGTGGTTAGGCATTTATCTCTGTTTCTTTATATTAATTGACTACAGTGGTACTTCAGTACTCTTTAGTTGGTTCTGGGAGGCATGATAAGTACCAAACCACTGATGAGTACTGGGACAAAATTTTCACGTCAAAATGCGTTGAGTACCAAACTCGACTATTTCAAACCAGTTGAGTACCAAGGTGTGACTGCATATTCTGTGCTCAGCATTTGGAATGTAAAGACAAGATGGACCTGGTCCCTGGTATAGAATCTATTTCAAGAAAAAGAACTGTGGTCTTCATTCAAGTAACACTCAAGGAATTTCATAAAATTACAAAGGTGTCTTAGATAGAACTCAGGGCTCCTAAAGGGGGCAAAAAGGGAAAATTCCCAAGAAGTGACCTTTATGAAACCTGAGGTTGCCCCTACTCATGACACATGAAGCGCAGGTCTTTCCCTGTCCTTGCTATGTGGAGACAGCACTGAAGGTTGTGCTAGTACATTAGCATGGGATTCCCACCACGGAATTTTTAGAGATTTGGCTCAGCTTAGTAGCAGATCCCCAACACCCTTGTAGGCAACTTCTACAATGCCTCTATCACTCATGGTTACCAAAGCCCATCCAGTTTAACCTTCCAACCTCATGTCCACTAAGAATCCTCTCCTCCCTGTAGTGAGAGGCATGCACTAATGGGCTGGGGGATGTTTGCTCCTGCTCTGAGCCCACCCGCTTGAAGGAGGAGATATCTTTCTCCTCCTAGAGTCCAGCTTCACCAGCATGTTGGGGAGAAGAACAGATAAGAATCTCTTACTTCAGTGGCCATTTATTGGTGCCTCGCATGCTGGTCCATCCCCGTGCCCCTGAGTAATACCAGTTAGCCTTGTTGCTTTCCTTCTTGAGGGCTGACATCCAAGTGCTGGCTTTCTAATGGGGTGTATGTGAATCCTCTCCAGGGGTATAACCCACAGTCTCGCTGCTGAACACACTGCATTTCAGGTGGACCCAGCTTGACTACCTCAGTGGTATCCCCTGGACCCCAGGAAGCCCATGCCTCACACCACATGGAGTGGTGGCATGGCTAGCACACCTTGTGCCTACCTGGCCCGTTCTCTCCTGCCATGCATGTTTTTCACCCTGGTCCTCAAAGGCACCCAGTTCTGTCCTTCTGCCTGTGCTTCTGCTTCATCTTTCTGCAATGATGTTCTTTTTTTCCCACTCCCATCCTTACCTGCACCCCTGGCGGGTCTCCACTCACCCTTCTGATCTGATGCTACATCACTGGAGAAGCTGAACCTAATGTTACACATGGATTTGGAATTCCCTGTTATTTGTTTGTATTATATCTTCTTATTTCCCTTCATAACTCTGATCACAATTATAATTGTATAATAACTTAAGTGTTTATCTGTTTCCTCAAGTAGAGTATAATTTACTTAGGGCAGGAATCATGTCTGTCTGATTCCCCAGTACGAGGCCTGGTACAGAGTAGAACTCAATACAAATGTGTCAATATGTGAGACGTGAATACAGTGGTGCACATTCAGTGTATTTCTTATATTCTACTCAGCAAGACAGAGTTCACATTTGGATATCTTTCAAAATTCTTTTTTTTTTTAATAATAGAAACTGAGTTTTTTTTTCCCTAATATTTATTTTATTGTTTGAGAGAATAAGAGAGAGAGAAGAAGAAGAAAGAGTGAGAAAGGGGGAGAGAGAGAAGCGGGGAGATTCCAGAGCAGTCTCCGTAGTTGTGACATGGTTCATTCCACACAGGTTGATGTGGGGCTGCATGGGGCAGGAACCACACTGGGAGCCTCCCACATGGGAGGCGAGAATCTTCACCACTGAGCCATCTCAGCGGTTATCAGTTGCACCATAGTTCATCATATAAGTTTTCACGGGCTGGGGCTGGGATTTGATCCCCAGACCATGTGGTTGCAAAGCAGGGGCTCAATATGCTGAGCTATTCAGGCATCCCCTTTAATTCTTGATAGTATGTCATTTTAAAGTAATATAATATCCCATATTAAACTCTTATTATATGGGTACTAAGTGAAACGAAGTTAGAAAAAGAAAAAGAAAAACAAAGGCATCAAATAACTTTTGTCCCATAACAGTTTAGTTTGCTGTGTGAATCAAATCAATTCAACAAATATTTACTGAGGCCTTGACAACTACCTGGGATGCTTGTCAATTGCTAAGAATCTGAAACTAACAGACATGAGTCCTGGCCTCAAGGAGTCAGCTCAGCCCAAATTCTAATTCAGTTTTCCAATTTTAACTTTGCCTGCTTTCCTCTTCTCTTCCTTCTTTCCTCTCTGCCATCCCCACCCCTCACCCCACCCCCACCCCCTTTCATATATATGAATCCAAGGAGCTTTATTTCCAGTAACTTGGAGAACTACTGAACCAAGAGCAGTTTTATGGAGTAGTTTTGTGTGAACACTCATTTTTCTCCCTTGAAGGGAGAATGCATAGAACCCCTCTGTATTATATGGACTTAAAGGCTGGACATCAACCAACATTTGGGACAATGTTGGGTGATGTGAATGGACTACAAATGTGTGATTGAAACATAATTTTAAAGATTGTGTTTGTCCCCTGTCCAACACATCTGTTCTCTTCATGCTTATGTGCACCAACAGCACTTTTAACAAACACTAATCCTTAGGACAGTTGGCTTCTTACAGGAAACCCACATGTATTTGCCACAGGTTTGCTATTCCATCATGAACCTGAGTCTGTGTGATTACCTAGCCATCTTTAGGACTTTTGAAGGATCCTGCTTGTGCTGTGTTCTGTTCCTCAGGCTTTCTGGGAGCGGCTCAAGGAAATGAATAGTCAATTGCTTTTCTCTGCCCTCATCCAGTTTCAATTCCAGAAACAGCCTGACAGACTTCAGTTTCCCTGCAGCACTCAGCCAGCTAGTACAGTAACTGGGAAAGCAGGCTGTGATTGTGCACCCTCCCACCCTCAGAGACCATGCACTGAAGAGCCAGAGCCTAGGCAGGAAAGTAATTAAATGTTCTGTCGCTACTGTGCAGAGCATGGGACCCAAGGCAGCTTTCTCCTATTGCACAAGATTTTTAGTGGTGTATTTCTATGTATGTTTCAGAAAGTGTTTGGAAAAATAAAAACAAAAAAAAACCTTACATTAAGACAAATAAAATGTGGATGACCAGAGAAGAAAATCGGTAAGACCGATAAAGGACACAAGTTTTCTCAGTAATCCATAATTGGACATTTCAGTCATATTTAAATTAACTTCAATTTTATCCAAATTAAGGGATGCCAGATAGCTCAATAGGTTGAGCACTTGCCTTACAACTGCAAGATCCAGGGATTGAATCCCAGCCACGGCTGGTGCAAACCCATGTGCTGGATTGCAGCACAACTGGTAACCACCGGGATGAAAGCGAAGGTTCTCACCTCCCTTGTGGGAGGCCCCCAGTTCAGTTCTCATCCCACATCCACCTGTGTGGAATGAAACTATGTCACAACTAATAATGTGCAACTATGAAGACTGCTCTGGGCCCTCTCTCCTCCTCTCTCTCTTCCCCTCTCTACCTTCTCTCAAACAATAAAATAAATCTTAAAAAAAAAATTTACAAGGGGAAGCCAGGATGGCTCAGTGGGTTAAGCGCTTACTTTGCAGCGCTGGGGACCGAGGATCGAATCCCGGCCCCAGCCCGTGCGGACCCATATGCTGAACTGGAGAGTTCCCCCAGTACAGTTCTCTCTCTGTCTCTGTCTCTGTCTCTGTATCTCTCTCTCTCTCTCTCTGTCAAAACAATAAAAAAAAAATTACAAATTAAGAACCTTCTCTTCCTCTGGTGCTAATGTAGGTTTCTCATGTCTCCTGGTTGTAGGGCACTTGATATATGAATCCAAGGAACTCTATAAATAAGAGTCTAAGACTTTGAATTGTTAAGGAATTAAGGAAAACTTATTTTTATCTGCAAGCTAAAGTAGTAGAATTATAGAGCTGGAAAGAGCCTTAGAAACTAGGTAATGCATTTTTTTATTTTTTACATGCAGACAACCAAGATCTCGAGAGACTAAAAGCATTTTGTTGATGATCACCTGGTCCTCATCTCCAGTATCTGTTCATATTTTGTGAATCTTATTCAAGAAGAAATCCCACTAATTGGAAATGAAATATAGTTTAGAAAAGTGCTTTGCTTTTCTTGCTCCTTATTATAGAATTGTGTGTGTGTGTGTGTGTGTGTGTGTGCGTGTGTGTGCGTCTGCGTCCATGCACACATACTTTTTCTGCGGTCTGAGTCAAGGTCTAACTCAAGGCCTAGAGTGAATGAGAGCTGGAGAACACCTCCGTGGGTGTTTAGCCTTGACCTCCATTTGGCAGATGAGCAATAACAGAGGCCCAGAGAGGACACGTGTGGCTTATCCCATTTCACAACTCTCTTCTTCAGATGCAAATGTGGTACTTTTATTGGGACATCAGGCTTCTTCCAAATAGTGTCACTACTTTTACCTATGAAGTATACATTCAGTTAATACGAGCAAATTTACTTAAGAAATATGCTAAGTAGAACAAAACAATCTGTAATATAATCAAGTTATTATGTAGTCTTTTGGACTTATGTTTGGGACATTTTTTTGCATTCCCTTCTGTTGCCTTCAGAAATTAGTAATATATTTCTATTTAATTTCTCTTTCTTTTTGTGAACTCCAGCATATAAATAACGACCATATTCATGGAGAGAAGAAAGAGTTTGTGTGCCGGTGGCTAGATTGCTCAAGAGAGCAGAAACCCTTCAAAGCCCAGTATATGTTGGTAGTGCACATGAGAAGACACACAGGAGAGAAGCCTCATAAATGCACTGTGAGTATACGGATGCCACAGGCTGTCAACTTAGGGGGTCACCTCACACCTGTGGGTGCCAGGACTTCTACCATGGGTCCTCTTATGGTTATTATACATGATGACTTCAGCTCAGGAGTAGCAAAGCTGGGTGGTGACGCTGTCTGCAATAAATGCTGGGGTTTGTGAAAGCAGTTTCTCAAATGGAAAGGAAGCAAGAAGTGGAGAAAGGACACTGATAGCTGAGCTTTAGGTGCTGATAGAAGCATTCTAGACCTGCACCACGTAACGGGGTAGCCACGAGTCATATGCACCTCTTAAGTGCTTTTGAGATATGGCTAGAACAACCAGCGAACTGATGTTTTTTTAGTTTAATTTACCTTTAAAAATATAAATAGACCCACATGGCTAGCAGCTATCATGTTGGACAGCACAGCCCTGTAGAGTGGCAATTGGGCAGTCAGTGACTGGGGCATTTTGGCTGGTGCTGGGAATGAGCACACAAGCCACCACGCCTGCCTCAGTGCTAATATCTGTTGTGTCAGGGGACTTGGAGAATAAAGGCAGGGCCCAGCTTCGACTTGAAAAGCTATGTTAACTTTTAAAAATTATAACTGGATGTCCTTAGAGTTTTTCCTCACCCTCCTAGTCTGCCCCCATGACCCAGTATAGACTACTCACAAGCAGGCTGGGAATCCTACGAGGTTAAACCTTCTTTCACTGAGGTGCCCACCAGGTGCACTAGGCACTGCTCAGCTCTGGTGCATTACATCTTAAAGGCTCTTTATAAACATGATCAAATTTCATGTTTTTGTGTGAACACAAAGCCATAATGAACTTTGTGCTGAATCTGAAATCAGTGGGAATTTGAGGAGATCAATGAGCAGAAAATGAAACCCATTGTCCTGTATTGAGTGGTCTCTTAAGAAAAAACCTCCAGGACTTTTTACTAGCATTGGAAACACTTTTTCTCAAACTGCACTGACCCCCATCTGAATCCCAATAAATGCAGAGTTTAGTGGGACTTTTGTTCCTTGGTTTTGCAAAGCTACTAACCCTCAAAATGTCAGTCTTCCATCAACTGTGAGGGAGTGATAAGCATACGCTGTTATTGTGTGGAGTAATCCAGATTTACCTGTTGTCTTCAGTTTGAAGGTTGCACAAAGGCCTACTCAAGACTAGAAAACTTGAAAACACACTTGAGATCTCACACTGGAGAGAAACCATATGTCTGTGAGCACGAAGGTTGCAACAAGGCTTTCTCAAATGCCTCCGATCGTGCCAAGCACCAAAACAGAACACATTCCAATGAGGTAAGCCTTCTCCATGAGATACAGTTTGGACCCAGAGTTTTGTGTGTGGAAACAGTGAACCTTCCAGGGAGGGGACTGTACTTGGAAAGACAAGCTTGTTCCATTCTATTTCCTCTTGACCATTCCCAGCATGTGAGGACTGAAACTGCAGGTGATAGCTTGGGGCTTGGGAGGTAGGGCTGAAAATTGGACCATTTTTGGAGTAATGCAGATAAAAGGGAATTTATTAAAACCCCTGGCAAACAAGTTTCACTTTGTTCAGAACTGCCACCTACTGGTCAAATAGTAGGAGCATTTAAACTTAGAATTCCATCCATTTCCTTAGTCTGGAATAGCATGAATCTGTGCAAAGAATGACCCTGTGAGCAAGCACCAAGGATAGATTCAGAGACAACGTGTTCACAGATGACAGCCTACAACTAAAACACCCACTTTTATTTGCTTTCTCCAGGTGGTATCTGCAAATGCATTATATATATATATATATATACACACACACACACACACACACACACACTCACCTTTTAATGCATGTCTGCCTGCAGACCTCTAACTTCTTGAAGATCTAGCTCAAATTCTAGCTCCTCTGTGAAGGCTTTTCTTGACTGGGTCCAGAGATTAACAAAAAGGCCCCTATTTCTACAGCTTCGGTAGAAATAGGTCTGCACCCCAAAATATGATATTAGTTAGTTTGCTTGAAATGTGTTAGAGTAGGAGCATTTGACCTTGACGTGGCTGTCATCTGACCTTATAAGGTGTCCTCGAGTTCACTCCACTCATCATCTTCCAGATGGAAAGTTGGGAGAGAGAATCTGGTTAAAAACAGACGGTGCCAATCAGTTCGCTGGCCATTGGCTTGAAGGTGGGGAAGATGGTCCCCACTGAGTTTCTTTCAGCTGAACTGGCAGAGCAAAAACATCTTCAATGGGATCAGCCACACTTTCTAAAAAACACACTCACATATGCAGGTTTACATATTCAGACTCTTTTTAAAAAGGTCATGGTGGAAACAAGTCATTTGGAATCTTATTACTGATCAACACTTTTAAGATGTTTTAGGGGAGATACTGCATCTCCATTTTTTTTATGTCAAACATATTTTTATTGTGTGCAGCAATTACATTATAATCTGATTTACTTGTTTTGTGCAAAATTTTAGGGAGTCAAGGCAAATCCAGAGAGAGAAAGTAGGTTAGTGGTTGCCAGAAGCTGGGAGTTAGGTAGTGGTGACTGCTAGTAGGTATAGGGTTTCTTTTCATTATGATGGAAATCTTCTGGAATTTGATAGTTGTGATGTTTATACAACATTGTGAATGTGCTAAATGCCACTGAATTATTGTAACTTTAAAACGGTTATTTTTATGATATGTGAGTTATATCTTGATTTAAAATGTCTTAGGGAATTCAGTTAACTTAAGAGTTTAATTAGTATACTTAACTACGTTTAATATATTTAAGTATATTTTTTTACTAGAAATTTAGAGGGTATTCATTCCTGTAGGTTTTAGCCCAAGGTACTCTTTAGTCATTGTGGAGAAATTTAGGTAGTGGATATGTTATGATTTGCAAAGCACACATATAAACATACTTACTGAGCCTTTTATCTTTTCATGGACTTAAAATATGTATATATGTCTATGGTAATTAAGTGTTATAATTGAGCTTGTATTATTATGTGAGGTAATAAAAAGTGCCATGCTATATGAGAGTTTAATGAGACTAAAAGGTGTCTTGGTCAATAATATCTTTCACCTAGGTTGAGTGATTTTTAAAATAACTTTAGGGGAAGCCCAGATGGCTCAACGGGTTAAGTGCTCACTTTGCAGCCCTGGGGACTGAGGATCAAATCCCGGCCCTGGCCCCAGCCCGTGTGGATCAATGTGCTGAATTGGGGTGTGGTTCTCATGTGGGAGGCACCCAGTTCGGTTCTTGCCATTCCCCTCCCCCCCGGTATGGCCCCTGGTTCGAGGGGGAGTGCTTCCCATGCGGGAGACCCCAGCCCAATTCCTGCCCTGCATTGCATGCCCCCTGCCCACGTGTGGAATGAAACATTGTAGAAAACTGATGATGTACAACTATGGAGACTGCTCTTGGCCCTCCCCCTAGTCTCTGTCTCTCTCTGTCTCTGTTTCTGTCAAAAATAATAAAATAATACCTCTAAAATTTGTGTCAGTTACAGTTGACATACAATATTATATTGGTTTCAGGTATACAAAATAGTGATTAAACATTATGAAATCATCACCCTGATAAGTCTAGTACTCATCTGACACCAAGGTTGAACATTCACATAAAATAAATTATTAATATTGAGCATAAACACATAAATAAAATTTTATTCACAAACATGTAAACAATTTTTTTCTATTCTTTATACAAGGCTTGTCCTTTCATGCGAATGATAGACGGTTTCAGGTATACCAAAATTAAGTTTGTCCAGGAAATCCAGTTTTGTGTAATCTAACAATCCTAAAGAAATCTAGATGTCTTCTCTCATTTAATTGCTTTCTTATTTGTACCCTTATTGATTTACTAAACAAATAGATATTGATAGCTAATATGCCAAGCACTTTGCTACTGTAGGTGCTGCAAGGGAATATAATGGACGAGAATAGGGAGGAAGTAATTGCCATATGAGGAAGTCAGTTTGTACTCCTCCCCCACCTCCCTGGCTGCTCTCCCCATTAGAGTCATATCATTGACCTCTGGCAGGGCTCCCTACTTCAGATCACACAGCTTATGTTCCTCCCAAAGCCACACTAAGTTTCCTTGAGCTCTGATTCAGTAGTATTTCCCTTTCCAGAAACTTCCAATGGCTCCCTCTTTCCTATAGGAAATGTTTAGACTCCTTAAATTTGTATTTGCTCTTATCAGGCCCACAGCTGCCATCTTGACCTCTCACCATTGTGACCATGAATGGAACCTTCCAGAGAGCCTATGTTTGAATAGCTATGCCTAGATGCATGAAGTGGTCTTGCTACTGGACCTTTGCGCAGGACAGTTTTTTTATATTCTCTTGCCCTCAGTTTTATCCCTCAGAATCTTGGTCCTCTTTTAACACCTAACTACATTCCCTCCTCTTAATAAAAAATGTGTTTATTGAGAGCATACTGTATGTAACACGTGGTAAGCACCTTATGTACATTATCTTATTTAACCATTCCCATAACACAGTCAGCTGGGCATTATACCCAAATGTAGAAATTTAATGCCTCCCATAAATATCCCAACTAAAAAATTATTTCCCTCTGTCTACATCCTTCTCTAGGATTCATACTTTGTATTATAGCTATGTATATACTATCTTATTTTTCTTACTATATTTTACAATCCTTGAGATTAAATCCTGTTGAATACAACTTTGAGTTCAAAAAGTCTTATGTATAGTGGGGATCATTAAATGTGTATTGAAAAATTTATTTGGGTAAATTCTACAAAATTAAATACATGAAGTATCAGTTGCTTTTACAAAGTACCTTTCAATATAGTGAGTTGAAAAGGTAACAGCCATGCCAAAAGAGGAACATCCAGGACAGGAAACGTGGGTAACTCAACTCAGAAAGACTGACGTTACCTTCCCCTACAATTATATTCCATTTTAGTCATTGATCACAAGAAATTTTGGAGGTCAAGCTAACTAGCTGAGTTGATACATTTTGTAGTAAAGTATAAGTTTCCTGAACCTATGTTGCTATGGATTTTTGCAAGTGGATAATGTATATATTCACACGCAAAGGCACCTTTGTATACATGTATGTTCTGCTGTTCCTGGAAATGCAGAAACTGATGAACAATTTGTAGACACATTCCACCTCTAGCTGTGTCCTCATTTCTAAGCGAACCCAATATATCCATGCATATATTTATGGGAAGAGTAATTCTTTGAACATGTAACACTGGCCTGGCTATGTGGTCTCCACCCCCAAAACCCACACACCTGCCCCGGACATCCCAGTCTGCCTGCTTTGTGGAGCAGCCTGTCCCAGCCATGCAATAACGAATCATAGGGCTGACGTCAGAACACTGTAAGGTAACAGCACTAATCATCAGAGCCATTCTTCTGTCCCTAATGCATAGAATTTGATGCACTCATTTCATTATATATATGGCAAATCACAGGAACTCCTGAACAGAAGTAATTCATATAATTTATAGTTAATGGGAATCAATTCTATCCAAAAGAATCTCAAATTTGGAGGTGAAGTCTCTCAGGATAATTTTCTGAATCTTTGCTTCAGTACATTAGGACCTTTCATCATTTTAGGTAGCACTCAGTCTACTCTTGGGCTTTTACTGAAAAAGCATCTTTTAGACACATACATTCTATAAGATAGGGCATCATTTTTAATATAATAGATGCATTATATTAATCATGATTTTTATGACTATTGCTTACCTTATAGCTCATCTTCTGGTATATATAGATATATTAAGTATATAGTCATATAAGCATCCATGAATATATTATATTTCAAGCCAAGTAAACAATATTACAATTCTGATGCTGGTCATGAATACAATGCCAGCAGTGCTGTAAATTGAGTAAATATTTGGCTTTAAACATCCATATAATTTTTTTTTATTGTTTTTGACAGAAAGAGATACAGAGACAGAGAGAAGGGGGAGGGCCCCGAACAGTCTCCATAGTTGCACATCATTGGTTTTTCCACATAATTTCATTCCACAGGTGGGCGCGGGGCTGCACAGGGCAGGAATTGGGTCTCACCCCTGTGAGAACTGAACTGGGGGCACTCCCCAGTTCAGCATATGGGTCCGCATGGGCCAGGGCCGGGATTCGATCCTCAATCCCCGGGGCAGTGAGAGCTTAACCCACTGAGCCATCCCTGCTTCCCCCCATATAATTTTTTATGATTATATCTGTAGGCTTGATCACTGGCTCACATAGAAAATGAAATTATCATGAAATACTTTATAGACGTCATACTCAGGAGCAGAGCCGAGACCAGGAATTCTTTTCTCCAGTAAACCATCCATCTGCCCTTTTCAGTTTACAAGTGAGCTTTCATGGACCATCCAACAGGGCTTTATGACTTTGAAGATCAGAAAAGTTCTGGTTATTCTGAACCCTGACCATCCTCACGCAGTTGTAATACTACCCAGAGGGACATATTTTAGTGAAATCTAACATGGCAGAGTGTGTAGGCACTTTTTTTTTTAATGCCTATGTGTAAGGAACACATTTTCAGAGGGGGTAGAGTGATATTAGATCTGAGAACTAGGTTATCCATAAGAAATTTCTTCACACAGATTCTCTTGAGAGGTATATAGCATTTTTCAGATTAAACGATGAGTGTCTATTATGCCTTCTGTCATCATCATCACCATCATTATCATAATCTAATATTTATTCAGCACCTACTGTGACACCACACTACTTCTTCCTACTTACAAGATAAATGTTTCCAGGATTATAAATACGATTTATATGCTTTTAGCTCTCCCTGAGCACTCTCTGAAACAATAGCCTCTTAAAGCCAGATTCTGAAGACCCTGAACAATATTTAAATGGCCTTTATTAAATCTTTATGCCACTTATAGATATTTGAATACTACAAAGTTTGGTGAAAGTTCTGTGAAAGAATTAAAAATATAATGAGCAACCACAACAGACTGCTGGGCTGAAACATAATCACTTTAATAACAATCTATTATTTTATTTTTGTGACATTTGGCAGAAACCATATGTGTGCAAAATCCCAGGCTGCACTAAGCGCTACACAGACCCAAGCTCCCTCCGGAAACACGTGAAAACAGTGCATGGCCCAGAGGCTCATGTCACCAAGAAGCAGCGTGGGGACATACATCCTCGGCCCCCACCACCACGAGATTCTGGCAGCCATTCACAGTCCAGGTCACCCGGCCGACAGACTCAGGGAGCACTTGGTGATCAGAAGGACCTAAGCAACACTACCTCAAAGCGGGAGGAATGCCTCCAAGTGAAAACAGTCAAGGCAGAGAAGCCCATGGTATGTCATTCACTTTTCTTCTGATTTTCCCAAAGCCATCTCGGGTCATTTAAAAGAGCAGGGTAGGGCATTGAAAGGGACTAGACTGTCCTCACTGTATTGGGCTACCCGATTTAAGGAGGTCAGGAGCTCAGTAACCCAATTGCTTACTCAAAGTTGTTCTCTGTAGAATAACTCAGCTCAGAAAAGAATGTTAAGGCTTCCAAACTGGTTGATAAAAATCGGTCTGCAGCATACCACCTTGTGAAAGACAATAGCTGTCTACATTTTCAGTGGCCTATAATGTATGAAATCATTCATTCTTTCTGTAAACAGGATTCCTGTCTTCTTTGCACTGGTGACCCCAAGACAAATAAGCCCTCGTCCCTATTTTTAGGGGGTTATAGTCCAATGGAATAATATGTAGACTAGAAAACAAATACAGCTCATGTGATGGGGCTTTAACACAATTCTGCATAAGATTATTCAGGAGGGGAGCTAACCCCAAGTGCACTCGAGGACATGATGAGGTGGCAGAGGCAGAGATTGCCATCAATGTCAGCCCTCAGAAAGGGAAGGCGGAGGCTCTGGCATAGCCAAACACCAACCTTGGAACCACAGGGTGATGTGAAGTAATCAAAAGGGGTGAGGACGTAAAAAAAGGTCATGTTTTGCTGGTGATAGGGAATGGCAGGGCCAAGCTGACTTTGTAGAAAAGAGAACTCTAGTGCCAGTCTAGAGATTGGCTTGATAGACAGGAGACCTTCTCTGCAGTGGTACCTGAAAGAGGTAGAGAGCAAGAAAGTGGGTGAAACATGTCATCATCAAAACTCTTTATAGTTTAGTGACATATAGGATATATGGATTATGCCACTGTTGTGGATTCGTTCAAATTTAGGTGGTGATTTTGCTTTACATATGTACCATAATAAAACTTGTAAGATTTTCTGAAAGGCAACAAGAAAAATGGGAAAAAGTAGCTGCCAGGAGTTTCAGTACATTTGCATTTGGCCATATATATAGTGGAATGAGCTCTGCAAATGTGTTGGGTTCTAGTCTATCCCTCCCTAGAGGTGGAACAGCATGACTGGATAGCAGTCTTGTGTAGGGAAATGATCATGCAGGCAGATTTATACTCAGTTTAAAGAAGCACTTTTTTTTTTTTAATTAGAAAATTTTGGCAATTGGATAGACACATATAAATTCCTAAGTGGTATCACAATGCAGAAGTACATCTGGATGGGAAATGAGTAATTCCAAAGTTGATAGAGTGGATTTGTCGAATTTTAATGACTTAATGAATTTTCTTTGAACTTTCATGAGTCTTAGTGACAATAAGTCTAGCCAAAAATAGTGCAAATAAACTATCCAGATTCACCATTATTTCCCAGTGTGTAGCTATACTTTGCTTTTAAAAAGTACCTTAGTAAAAAGTTTATATATATATTATTACTTATCACTATATTTTAAATTAATCAGGTCAAAAACTGTGCTATATATGCTTTTTCTTGGGAGCATGTACCAATTTCCTAAAATAAAGCCCACTTGTGTAATAATTGTGCAGAATATTCAACAATTTATCCTCAAATGTTTAATGACATAGGAAATGTGTATTTGTGTTCTCCTAGATTATATTGTTGAAAGACAATGATTTATATTGTTAGGACATCCTAAGACTCTGGAGTCTCTTGTACCCTTAATGTATATCTCTGGCTCAAGAAAACTTATATCCTCTTCCAACATCCATTATTTAAAAAGAAAATTGTGAGAAATAAAAATATATAGCAGTTTGGCTCAGTGACATCTGAGACATCACAAGATGTATATTTTATAAAGTAATTAAATCATGGAAACATAGGGCTGGAAAAGACCATAGAAGCTGAGATTAGGGCCCATGTTTTGCAAACTGAGGCCCAGTAACCTTAATTAATTAATTAGATTTCCATAGGAGACTATTATGTATTTATATGTATGCACATATATGGATATAAATAGATATCTTCATAGACATTTACTAACGCATGTGAGATTTACATTTCTAATAATCTTTCTGTAAAATCTTATCTTTGATCATTATGCTAAAAATTAAATTCTTTCTTCTTTTTTCTTATTAATCCAACGTCCCTTCTATGTAATGCTCCTAAATGTCTTGTTCTTACTTCCTAAGGACAGTGGGTAATAAGGTGAGGGAATTTGGCTTCTCTGCTTATTTTTTGTTTTGTTTTGTTTTCATTTTAACATTTAACTTTTATTCATTTCATTTTTCTTAATTTGTGTGCTTTGTGATATCTTTGGTAGTGAACATTACTTAGATATGTTTCAAACATAGAAACACTGTATTTTGAACATTCAGCATGTGGAAATGTGGAGTTAGATGATAAAATTCATTGTTCTATTTGTATAGGTTTTCATAGTAAATCACACTGGAGCCGACCAAGCAGATGTTCTCAAAGACTATTTAATAATCTTTTTAACTAGTGAAAATCCACACCAGACATGTACCATCTTCTTTGAAGAGGATCTGGATATATTTTTTGTTAGCAATGTAATCTACATTTAAATGTCTGAGTTCCTTAAAGCCATTATCTAATCGTAAGAGCATGCATGTCTTCTTCCGTGCTCTGTGGAAGGATGTGCCTGCATGTGCATGTGTATGTACGCACAGCTTCACACACACACACTGATTTGACAACCTAGAATAAAGGGCATCAAAAGCCCCGGCTACCCCAAGAACTTTCAGAAGGAGCAGATGGTCTGGCATGCCAAGACTCTGCTGAAGCAAAACCTTAAGCAAGGCCTCATGAACTCGTGATCAAATTTGTGTATCCCATTTTGCTCTGCTTGGTTGCCCAGGACATACTTAGTGTATTATGTGGCATTCACATGATAAGTGTTCATTTGCTTGGATGTATGTACTGTGGTTACAGAAAAAGTATAACGGGTTCCAAACAGAACACCTGTGTCCCAAACCCCCTCCTGACAGCACTTCTTTACACCTGAGAAGACGGTGGTCTGTACTTGAGTGTGTGTAATTGTCTGTCCCTGGAGAATTTGCTATTTTGGCTACTGTCGGACTATAGTGTTTATAGTAATACTGGAGAAGGTGCTGCAGAATAACGAAAGAGCACTGGGCCGGGTGTCGAGGCTCATTGTACTGTTGACTTTGTGACTTTGGACAGTTACTCAACTTCTCTGAACATCACTTTTCCTATCTGTATAAAAAAGAGTAGGCTGTTTACCAACTGGGTACCAGTGGAACTTCAGATAGAACAGTTCTAGGTTGTACAGACATCTCATTGTCAGCCATTTTATATAGTGCTCCCCAGACATAGAGACAGAAAACTCTTCACTCCCCATTTGCAGGAGTCCATGGAGGGAGCCCTTTCCCTGATTAAGAACTAGTGGACTAGATTGAGTTACCACATAGTTACAGAATTGTCTTCCACAGTCTAGCTGGTTGGGGTTAGGACAGCATTACCTGATAATCCTAGTGAAGTGCTAGGAGCACACTAGAGAAATGGGCCATTCCTTCCCTAGACTTGGCGTGACTGTGACTTGCAGCCTTTCTTCCCCTCTGGGTATAGCAGAAGCTAAGTGGAGTTTTACTTCTTACAACTGCCTTTAACTATACTGTGCTTGGGGTTCTTAAAGTGGGCAAATGTAGAAGGAAGGGGGAAAAGTTATGAAGAGCTTGGGAAACCACCTGAATAACTTGGATGGGCTCTTGTTGGAGAGGAGGTAGTGTGTGCTTATGGAGCGTGTCTTCCATGTATATTTTAGTTCAGCAGAATGAACCCAAGGACTGAAGCCATCTAGGATAATAACTGCTAATGCACTCTGAGGCAATCAGTTACTATTACCTAGGCTTTTTCTTTTATACTTAGTATGCTTTCAGGGCTTCATACTTAAGTCCCACAGTAATCTCTAAGATAAGTAAATTGTCCTCATTTTTTTAATTGTTAAGTAACAGAAACAAAAACTCATTTTATATATAAGGAAACTGAGGTTTAAAGTGGCTAAGTAATTTGCCCAAAGAATAAAGTCGTGAATGTAGGATTGGAACCAAGGAGGTGTGCTTGTAGAGTTGGTGTTTTGGACAGGTTTACATGGATAGTATCATGTCAATCATGCTGTGTCTAGCACCTCCTGCTGCCCATTGCGCTCCCCCCCAACCCCCCTCATACACACACTGCACATCCACCTGGTAGTTCATCAGTCATGGTTGAAGGCAGCCACCTCCATTTGACAGAACATAGTTCTTATTCAACCCTCTGAGTGTCTTGCAGGTCTTAATCTGCATCATCTGTCATTATTGGTTTCTTTAATTTTTCCTTCCCAGTAACATTTCTCTCCTTTTCTCTTGACCCCGACAGACATCTCAGCCAAGCCCTGGTGGTCAGTCTTCATGCAGCAGCCAACAGTCCCCCATCAGCAACTATTCCCACAGTGGGCTCGAGCTTCCTCTGACGGATGGAGGTGGTGTGGGAGACCTCAGTGCCATTGACGAAACCCCAATCATGGACTCGACCATTTCTACTGCAACCACAGCCCTTGCTCTGCAATCCAGAAGAAACCCAGCAGGGACCAAATGGATGGAGCACATAAAACTAGAAAGGCTCAAACAAGTGAATGGAATGCTTCCACGACTGAACCCCATCCTACCCCCAAAAGCCCCTGCGGTCTCTCCTCTCATAGGAAATGGTGAGTTCTGCATCAGACCTTGTGTCTACTTCAGGTTTTCTGTTGTTTTAAATATAGCTAGAGTACCCTGAGAGGAACTGGGTCCTTGGTTTTATGGTTGCTCATTTTTCCACTAGTCCTAAAATTATGCTATAATCATATACATCTTAATATTGTCTTTCTGGAGAGTCCATATTTTAAAAGCAGATAGTGACAGGGTCATAGGGAAACAAAAGTAAGACTGTGCATGATTCATATGCTGATGGTGAACTCCTAACTATTAGACTGGGTGAGGCTATCCCAGTAGCAGGGGCATCTGTGATCAGCACCTGTGTCTAGTTTTTATATCTAAAAGTAGGAGGATAGTAGCCATCTTACCGATGTTTGTCCAGTTCAGGGAAAAGCAAACAACCTTTTACACTGTTAGCCCAAGTCAATTTTTGCTTCTGAGATCATACTGAATGCCTGATACACCTTCATAGGATGTCCCAGGAAGCCTTGAATGTGGACATGGAAGTCCTGTGGGAATAGTTGCTGATGGGGCACATGCCTATAACTTGAGCAATGTATATACATCCCAGGCACTTCATTTTGTCCTTGCATTAGGCCTATAGTGAGTTTAACTGACCCAAGGAGTCCTTCCTGTTTTGTTTAAGCCAGGAGTGCCAGAACTTTGTCCCTGAGCTTGTGAACTTATGGCCCCAGGCACACCTACTCTTTCACTATGACCTATGGCCCTTTGGTGATGAATAGCAGAAGTGGGTAGCTATCTAAAGACTATCTGGCCTGGGAACTGAAATTAGTTACTACCTGGTCCTTTATTGTTTGCCTGTTTTAAGTCATCCTGAAATGAATTTGTCTCTGCCACCCATTCTGCAGGCACCCAGCCCAGTAACAGCTATAATTTGGGCGGGCCCATGACCTTACTCCCGAACCGAAGCGACCTTTCCGGGGTGGATGTCACCATGCTAAACATGCTCAACAGGAGGGATAGCTGTGCCAGCACCATCAGCTCAGCCTACCTGAGTAGCCGCCGCTCCTCGGGCATCTCCCCCTGCTTCTCCAGCCGGAGATCCAGTGAGGCCTCCCAGGCCGAGGGCCGGCCCCAGAATGTGAGTGTGGCTGACTCCTATGACCCCATCTCCACAGATGCCTCGCGCAGGTCCAGTGAGGCCAGCCAGTGCGACGGCCTGCCTAGCCTGCTCAGCCTCACACCAGCTCAGCAGTACCGCCTGAAAGCCAAGTATGCCGCCGCCACTGGTGGGCCGCCGCCCACACCATTGCCCCACATGGAGAGGATGAGTCTGAAGACCAGGATGGCCCTGCTTGGGGACAGCAGGGAATCCACAGGGGCCCTGCCCCCGGTCCACCCTCCTCGGAGATGTAGCGATGGGGGTGTCCACAGTTATGGCCGGCGATCTCTGCTGCCCCAGGATACCCTGGGCCATAGTGTGAGAAGAGCCAGTGACCCAGTAAGGACAGTATCTGAGAACCTCTCTCTGCCCAGGGTGCAGCGTTTCAACAGCCTGAATAGCTTTAATCCTCCAGTTTTACCTCCATCCCTGGAAAAGCGTAACTTAGTGCTTCAGAATTACACACGGCCTGAGGGTAGCCAGTCCCGCCACTTCCACTCGTCTCCTTGTCCTTCAAGCATTACTGAGAACGTCACTCTGGAGTCCCTTACCATGGATGCTGATGTGAACCTGAATGATGAGGATTTCTTGCCTGATGACATGGTGCAGTATTTAAATTTCCAGAACCCAGCCGGGTATGAACAGGACTTCCAGAACGCCATCTCTGATGAGAGCAAAGTGCCCCATGGCCCCAGCTTGGGGAACGGGCATGGCCACTTTGACCCACCTAGGCTGTCAGATAGCCACGCTAGCCAGCAGTACCGCACACTGGAGCAGCCCTGCCCTGAAGCCAGCAAAGCTGACCTGCCCATTCAGTGGAATGAGGTCAGCTCTGGCAGTGCTGACCTGTCCTCCTCCAGGCTGAAGTGTGGCCAGCGGTCCACAACACAGCAAGCTCGAACCTTCGGGCTATACAGCAACATAGGTGTCCACCCACAGAATCCCTTAAGGAATGAGGCTAGCCCAACTGGGGCAGGGGCCTATCAGACCCTCGGGGAGCACATCGGTGCCTGTGACGGCCCAGAGCACCTGGTGAGCCATGGTGGTGGGACTGGCCCCAGCGGACATGCCTTCCGTGAACAGCCCTATCGGGTCCAGCAGTATGGAAATGGCCTCAACCGGCTGCCTGGTGCCCCCGGCCTACTTGATGGTGCCTGCAGTACTGGGATTCAAGCAGCAAAACTGAGAAGCACCAGCATGCAAGGGAATGGGAGCCAGCCAGATTTCGGCCTGTTGGTGGTGCCCAGTGAGTCAGCCAGCAGCACAGTGAATGGCATCCCAACTCGAGACCCAGTGGGACAGGGGTACTTGGCTCATCAGCTACTCAGTGAAATCATGCACCACCAGGGGGCGGGCAGCCCCGGACAGCAGACACTAGGGCAGGTTAGTGCTACCTCACACATCCACATCTATCAAGGGCCAGAGAGCAGTCTGCTAGGGCCTCCTAGTAATGGGGGCCAGCCATCAAGCTTGGCAGCTATCAGGGGATACCAGCCATGTGCCAGCTATGGAGGTAGCAGGCGCCAGGCTATTCCCAGAGGCAGCCTCACTCTGCAGTCAGGACAGCACAGTGACACAAGTCAGATCTGCAGGGTAAACAGCATCAAGATGGAGATGCAAGGGCAGCCTCATCAGCTCTGTTCTAATATTCAGAGTTACTCTGGTCAGTTCTATGACCAAACCATTGGCTTCAGTCAGCAAGACATGAAAACTGGTTCATTCTATATTTCAGAAGCCAACTGCCTGCTACAGGGGGCCAGCGGCGAAAACTCTGAATTACTTTCCCCAGGTGCTAACCAGGTGACAAGCACAGTTGACAGTCTTGACAGCCATGATCTGGAAGGGGTGCAGATTGATTTTGATGCTATCATAGATGATGGGGACCATGCCAGCCTGATGTCAGGAGCCCTGAGCCCAAGTATCATTCAGAATCTTTCCCATAGCTCCTCCCGCCTCACAACACCACGAACATCCCTCCAGTTGCCAGCACTGTCTGTGAGCACCACCAACATGGCCATCGGGGACATGAGTTCTTTGTTGACCTCTCTCGCGGAAGAAAGCAAATTCCTTGCAGTTATGCAATAGGCATTAGGAAACAAGGACTGCCAACAAACATGAAACTTTAGGAGTTGAAAAAATTAAACCGATTTCAGTTTTTTTGTTTGTTTGTTTGTTTTTCTAGTTCTGTATGTATTTTAGCAATCTCATCTCACCTAACTGGGATGTGTTTCAAGTATATTCCTTTTATGGAAAAGGACTCTGAAAAACCCTAAAGTATTCTAGGGAGAAACTGTCTTCCATTTCAGTTTGAATCAGTGTTGTTATACTCAAACCACCCATTTTTTTAAAAAAACTGTAAGCCTGTCCTTTTTTTAGTAAACCAGTGTAAATGTGTGATGTGCATGTTCTTCTTTCTTTTCAAAGAGAGGTCAAACTAAAGGATTTGACATATTTCTGTGTTACTAAAAGGAAATAGGAATTGGTATGTCTTTGACCAAGGGGTTACACGTCCAGCTTTTTAAAATTTTCCTTGACGTATGCTCAGTGGTTTTTTTTTGTTGTTTTGATTTGTTTTGTTTTGAATTCCTACAATGGGCACCAGAATCAGAATATGGATAGTGAGTTTAAGAATTTTAGTGAGTTTAAGAATTTTTTGTGGATGTACTGTAGCATAGATCAGAGATTTTTTGACATGTTTCCTACCCCTAATTCAGTTCAGGGCACATTTTTGACAGTTGTTACACCAGTGAAAATGTGGAGCTCTTGAAATGAGATACTTTGCCCGCAGCTTGGATTTAAAATTTTTCCTGTCCGTAGAGTGCTTTGTGGGGTGCATAGGTATGGTCAATTCTCAGTTATCTATTTTGCCTGTTCTCTGTCTTCCTTTGTGAATGTTCAGTGCTGTGCATCACTCTGGTGAGAGGGGGAAGGGCAGCTGGTGACACTCAGACACATTGCTTATGTCTGTTCTGGTAAGAAGTTAGGTAGAGTGTAGGTTGAACTATTGGGTAGCCTTAGTTTGGGGAATATTTGGGTTTGCTAGCTTGATTAGTTCCATCTCTTAACCCTTATCATATATAACTGAGAATTGATTATATATAGTTGTAAGTTCATAGGTACTTTTTAAAAATCCACAGTTGGCTGTCATTAACATATTAACCCCACTATAGTGAAGAACTACTTCTATTCTAAGCACCCTGTTTTCAGGGATTTATAAAATTTGGTTATAATAGAAAAAGCTCACATACAATGATATTGGAATAAATTGCTTTGGCTATTTTTTATATTTGAACAACTAGGGAGGATATTTAGTAGCTGTTGGATGCCTTTTTTTATACCCTGTTTATTAACTGCTATATCTATTTAATGAGTTAAATGTCCTATGCAGTTAGTCCTTAATATGCACTTAACCTGGCCTTTTGTTTTGGATTAAAATATTTGAAGATTTCAAAAATAAACCGCTTCCCATGTGCAGTGGATGCACATAAAAGACATACTATGTGTATACAGAGTATGTACATTAATTATCCAGCATTTTACTTTTTAAAATATGCGAACTATTAAAAAGATATTAACACCTCAGACTATCTGCTGTATTCTTCCCATTGATCCTGGAGTTGAACTTATCCAAAGTGAATCATGATTCAATTGAGTGACTTTTTCTCTTTATGTCTGTCATACAAATTAGTATTAGGAAGACAAAATCTGGCACTGTAAAATGTTAGATAATAGGAAGCATGTTAGGACTAGATCATTTTTCTCCTGTTTAGGTTTTCTCATTTGGACCAAGAATCTTACCATAGAGGTAAATTTTTCTTTGAGACTTTATTAATTTGATTTGCTTTCAGCTACATGTTCCTGAGATAGCAGAGTGATGCTGAGATATCTCCTCCACACCCTGCCATCCACCCACGTGCAACACCTTTTTTTAAATCAAAGGATGCATCTGCTTTGGAACAAAGTCCAGAAACAAAAGACAGCTACTGATCTGAGTTCAGTAGAGTTGTGTCTCTACACTTCTCAATGGGAGAAGCAGGGCTTTCTTTGTGTTCCTCAAATAGGCCATGATTTGGTTACAAAATTGGTGATCCATTCCCTGAATATCTTTTTTCCAGGAACCTCAAAATCCCTGTCCTCCTATGTCTGATGCTCTTTCCCAGTAGTATTCCTGGATCTGACCTGCATTTCTCAATTGCCATAACTCCCCAGATCATCTTTGCCCTATGTGGAAGAGTGGTTAAGATGAGCACTGCTATCATCTTGTGCCTCTGCTTTTTCCCTGTGATGCTCCCTTTCTTTGCTTTTGCTTTTGCTTTTTCAATTTGTTCTCCTTGCTACAGCCATTAGATTTGCAAGGTACTCTCACATATCAGTACAATATGTAGCTTCTCTCAGAATAGAAATCTCAGAAAGATGTATCTATTGTGACAGTCACTAGCAGGAAGTCTTTTGGGACCACTTTGCAGTGTCCTGTCTGGACATGGATTTCTGTGAACTTGGCATCTCCTATGGCAGGAACACACTCTCAGCTCCCAATTTTCTCTCCACCAACTCACAAACTAGTGTCATGTCCTACTTTGCAATGTAGGCTCATAGATAGTACTCCTGTTTAACAGCTTTGTTAAACATGCTTTTACTTGTCAAATCATTTTGTTTTCTTAGCTAAAGAACTAATTAGATTGTCCCTTCTCCTCACATATGGCTCAGCCTCTTGAGCCACAGAGTTTTGATTCTTGCGATGTATGTGCCTTATTTTACATTAATTGTGTCGATGTGAGGGACATTTGGTGTTGCCCAGTCAGAACTCGAAGCCACGCTCCCCACCGGCCGAGAGCACACAGTTGTAGCAGAGTCAGAGCTGCCCTGTAACCTCGTTTCCAGTGTTTTGAACAAATAGGAAGATGTTTTTTTCTGAAAAGTTACTGTTGTGTATTCTGCAAATGTGTAAGATAAAATACAAGTTCATTTTTCCACCTTTTTTAGATTAAAAAAAAAATTTAAATGTGTAATCCTTTTTTAAAAGAAAGATATGTAAATACATTCAAGTATTGTAGGCATAGTGTCCAGACGTGGCCAGCCCCAGGTCTTCCTCGGATCTGCCTGCAGCCCGAGCAGGCCCCCATGCCCACCTCTAGCTGCCACAGATGGACTCGACTTTTGCTTTCAGAACCACTTAGAGTCTTTTTGTAACAAAGAGAAAGAACAATGTTTCTTCTTACAATGTCAATAAAAACTCTTTGTACTGAATTTGGTGGATCACTTATTTAATTCATTGCTGAATAGAAAGAGTGCTTTCTTTGGAAAACACAGAGCCTGTGCTTGGACCAGTTCCCCCACATACATACCAAGTGGACTTGTGCTCTGAGGCACAGATCCCTCATCCCCAAGGTGGTGTACAATGAGATGCTGACATGCCCAGCTGGTAGGGATGAGTGCTTGTGTCTTGGCATGCCAGTTATAACCATGTTTATTTTTCTTAATGTTATCACTTTGCCAAACTCAATGTGGAAGGACATGAATAGGTTTAATGTCTAAGAACTTTGTCCTCTTTTATATATTGTCCTCTTGTTTTAAAGAACATAGGGTATAACACGTTAACAGGAGCCTGACATGGTACAAGCCTACTTTTATGTGGCTTTTAGTAACTGACTTCACGCAGAAATGTAAGCAATTTCTCTCATTTGTCTTTTCTTCTTTTTTATTTCAACGTGGTTCTCCAGATCTCTATAAAAGATTCCAAAATGGTCCCCTTCCTGTGTCTGTGTAGCAGCAGGTGTTCTTGGAGCTAGCAGCTGAGGGCCCTGGGGGTTGTCTGTGTATCTGGGCTACAAGGATGGGTGATGTCCTTGTGCACACACATAGGCACTCACATGCATGTGCACCAGCATGCGACTTGGGGCACTGCCCATCCTGTGGGTCATGCAAGTCTGTCCCTGTCCTCTGGCATGGTTTCTGCAGTCATAGACATGCTTCAACCTTTTCTAGTTCACAAGGCAGAATGTCCTCCCACGAAACCAGAATTCTTTGCTTTCCTAACTAGAATGCTCACATAAAATTGTCCAAATGAATTCAGAAAAAAAAATTATGAATTTATGCCCTATCTTAGGTATAAATAGTCAGCTTACTAAGGTGCACACCATTTAACAAGCCAAAATTAAATAAGAAATGGGGCTAATATAGAAAAAAAGGGGGATTGGGGTTCATGACAGGCTCCTGCAAGTCAGTGTGAGCAAGCACACAAGCACAGCTCAGCTTTGATTAAAAGATGCCTCCTGTGAAGGAGACATGAAGGAAGTGGAGTTTGAGGTAAATGGTAGAGCTGCAATCTCTATAGTGTCTCATAAAGATTTATTTTAGGTAATTTTGAGAATTCAAAGATGTCATATATCACCCAAATAAAAATATAATAGAATGCTAGAATAGATGGGAAAATTAACCCACTGCCAAATTTCTCCTGCAGGGTTTTCTCTTTATTTTCATGGAAATTTTTCCACTTTGATTTTACTTCATAGTGTATCTACTATCCCAAATACAGTCTGTGCTCATCTTTCTTTTAATACTAACTTTAAAAAAAAAGCATGTTGGGGAAGCCGGGATGGCTCAGTGGGTTAAGCGCTCACTTTGCAGCACAAGGGACAGAGGATCGAATCCCGGTCCCGGCCCATGCAGACCCATATGCTGAACTGGGAAGTTCCCTCAGTTCAGTTCTCTGTCTCTGTATCTCTCTCTCTCTCTCTCTCTCTCTCTCTCTGTCAAAAACAATTAAAAAAAATTTTTTTAAGCACTTTATCAACATAGACTTAGTTCATGCCTTCTCTATCTACTTATTCAACTTCTTTACAATTTTTAGAAATAATGATTGAAACTAAATTGTTTTTAGGCATTTTGTTTTTCTTTCATATGTTGTGTGGCCACAGGCATTAGTCCGTACTCAACCAATGGACACAAGGGATTGTAGTCTCTACATATTTTCTAACCTGTCCAGAATATTTCACTTTTTCTCATGCTACTTCCACCTTCCTCAACACATAGTGGTAGGTTTCAATGGTCCCCACCTTCAGAGAACTGAAAAGTTTCTCTGGAGAAATCACCTGGGCAATAGTTCCGTATTCCATTAATTCACAACACTACTGGATATCTAATATTCCGTTCAGATTCCTTGGTAGGGACTGGAGATGGGAAGGTGAGTAAAACATAGTGTGTCTTTAAGCTTCTAGCCCAGAAGGAAGGACAGACATGTAATGACCATACAATGGCTTGCTGTATGGAAGATGTTCAAGGGGAAGTTCAATCTGGGGCATTATCTATCTGAATTGCCTTCTCAACCGCATTATTATGGACATTTTAGGCTAGATAATTCTTTGTTGTGGGGGGACTGTCCTATATACTATAGAATGTTTAGTGGTATCCCTGACCAGTACCCACTAGATGCCAGTTGTAACCCACCCCCAGTTGTAATCAACAAAAGTGTCTCTAGTCTTTGCCACATGTCCATTGGGAGAAAATGGTTCCAGGTTGAGAGGCTCTGGTTTAGGGAGTGAAAACAAGGAGAGAGACATACTGCAGGCAGATGCCAAGCAGAGAAATTCAAGTACAGACCCAAACTGGAGAGCTTTGATACAACAGGTGACAGATGAAGCAAGTGGTAAGAGCTCCATCATCGCGTCCTCAAAACTGCAGAATGAGAGGACTGAGGAATAAACCCCGAGGAACACTGGCCCTGTGGACTAAGAGCTGGCCAGAGGAGGAGAGGGAGGTCAAGAGGGAGGAGAGACAACGTGTTCTAGAAACAAGGTGGCAATTTTCAGGAGGCCAAGATCAAGAACAATATGTAGGCCCTATAACACATGGAATGAAAAATACTGGTTTTGAGAGTTAGGATACCCTGTGAGACCACAGGGAAGTGCTTTTCCATGGGGTGGTTAGAAACAGAAATCAGAGCACAATAGTTGAGAATCAAACAACACATGGTACAAAAGGGATTTCATGGCCTTTTTCAAGTAACATGTCACATTTCATTACATCCAAGTTCTCGTCAGTACTGAGACACATTACTTCATGTTCTCACTAGAAAGAAAAAAACACTGCCATTAAGCTATGATGTGATGCTTCCTGTCCTTTAAAAGACGTGTGACAATTTCAGCAATGTTACCAATGTGGGGGAAATGTGCACCTCAGAGAATATTAAATGCATATTTCCAAGGGGAAGGAGAGAGAGAATGGGTCAACGAGAGGTGGGTAGTTGGATTTTTCTTGTAGTTGTTCCTCTTCCCTCCCTCCCTCCTTCCTCTTGATCATGTTAATCATCTAATAAGAAAGGGGTAGAAGTTAGAATGTGGTTGATGTTATAGAGAAAAGAGTGCCGATAAGTGTTGGAATTAACTGGGTGGTGGACAGGTGCCTGTCCTGGGAAACGAGGGAAGCAGGGAAGCACAAGGGCAGGGTTAGACAGATATGGGAAATGGGTCCAAGAGGTCAGGAAACTGAGGGGAATCAAAGGTGACACTGACCTCTGAAGATGCAGTGGGCCTGGCATGTCAGGATGACCACTGCTGTGAACTGGTCCTGTGGAATGAGCAGAGAGGAAGGGAGTGTGTGACAGAAGGAAAGAGCATGAGGAGAGAACTGCTATGTTCCTACAGGATCCAGTTTGCATTTACTGGACATAAGACTCAGATGGAAGATTATTTTGATCTTTTCAAGAAAAAATTTTTTTAAATGCCTTTGGCAGTGGTAGTGGGTGGCTTGTAGAAGAAAGGGAGAGTGGGAGAGGGCCCTTGGAATGGCACAGGCCCAGAGGTGCTCTGCTCATGGGCAAGTAGGAGAGTGAGCAGTCAAGGGCTATAGTGGGCTGGGCCCCAGCTTTTCCCAAGCCCCCAAGAGGCAGGCTCCAGCAGGCCCTACACAGGCTGAGCAGGCCCACAGTAGTGGGGGTGCTGGGGAGGACCAGGGCCCACAGACAGGGCTGTCCATCACTGGCTCTTCACCAAGTAAGCAAGAGACTTCACTGGAATTCCCAATGAGTAATGCTTAGGGCTTATTTTGTTTTCATGTTACAGGTCTATTTTAATAAGGTAGCAAGCTAATCCCCAGGATTACCTCTGCAGGGCTCAGCTCCTGGCTCCTGCTGCTCCCAGTCACTCTTCTGCTTGCACCCTCCCAGCCATGGCTGAGTGAGCAGGGAGAGGTGGCTGGGCAAGTGTGTGACCAAGCTGGAGGAGCAGCTGCACTGAGAAGTAGGCCAGCCTCTCTGAGGGTCCTGCCCTGGGGATAGAGGTGCTGCTGACTGGTTGAGCATTACCCAGCAAGGCGGGAAGCCCTGTGGAATGGCTTGGCTTTTCTCCTGCTCAGCTGTATCTCACGGTGCTCGTTGCATCTCTACCTACAGAGAGACTCCTTGGTCACTCCAATTAAAGGCAGCTGAAGCCCTATCCTTTCCCTGCTTTTGAAAAAGGTTTAGCCTTGGGATGTATGCTTCTGATGCCAATGGTAAAAGGGAAATCATAGCAGTCACCACTCTCCTGGTTCTCTGTCCCTGAACCATTGAAACAAACCCCCCAAATAGGTGTCAAGTAGTATTTGTGACCCAGTGCTTTGCTCCTGGTGTTCTGCTAATGCCCTGACAGCTAGCCAGTTTATGAAGCAGAGGTCTACCTTCTCTGAGGTCAGGATGGGGGAGGGGAGGCAGGAAGAGAATCAAGCACACTCACTTCTTTGCTGTGTCTACCTGTGAGAATCTCCTCTCCTGTAAAGGCCTCAAAGAAGAGGAAGTGAGAAAGCATGTCCCTGTGAGTAGACTGGTGGGTTTTGAACTTTGCAGCTCCAGATCAGTATTCTTCCCCTGCAGCTGCAAGGCCTCAGGCGCTTAGAAACTCTAGGTATGAGACGTGATCCATGCTCAGAAGTTTGACTGGTGCTCTGACGAGCTGGCAGATGCAGGCCTCCAGCCCTTCAGGACATGCAAGGGCCAAGTGCACTGCGGAGGTGTGATTCACTGCGCTCCCAGAGGAGAGGGAGGCAGCCAGCTGGCAGAGGACTTACTGCAGCCGGGCCAAGGAATTCCGTTGCTGTTTGGACAGACACAAGCAGCTAGCTACCTCTCTTCTACTCCCCCACTGACATGCAGAGATGGCCCTGAGCCAGGGCCCTGCAGGCAGAGCCGTAGGAAGGGAGCTTCCTATGTTTCACTGACTACTGAGATAAGGAGCTGTGTCCCCAGGGCGTCAATGGCATTTTTATTTGGAGATGATTCTGACACCCCCAGACATTTTACCCCAAATACACCTAGATTCACTGCCCAGAGGTAATTTTTTAATAAGTAACAAAATTGGTAGACAAGAAAAATAAAATTGACTAACAAACAAAGCAGCTCAATGTGTATGTCACCCTCAAGGACAGTCTAGAGTTTTCTGAATAAGAGATTTCTTGCCCCTGCACCTTGAATATCTCAGGCTCTTGGGGTGACTGTCAGTTACAGATTCATCATGGCACAGCCATTCCTTCTAATAATTTTTCAATTAAGTTTGACATTCAATATTATATTAGTTTCAGGTGTACAGCACAGTGATTAGACATTAATGTAACTTACCAGGTGATCACCGATAAGTCTAGTATCCATTTGTCACCGGACATAGTTATTATAGTATTGACTATAATCCCTATGCTCTACTTTACATTCGCATGACTATCTTTATAACTATCAATTTGTACTGCTTAATTTCTGTCACCTTTTCACACTGCCTTCCAAACCTTCTCCATCTGACAACCATCAATTTGTTCTCTGTATCTATGACTTTGTTTCTGTTTCATTTGTTTATTTTGGTTTTAAGATTCCACAAGTAAGTGAAATCATATGATATTTCTCTTTCTCTGTTTGATATTTCCCTTAACATAATACCCACCCTCTAAGTTCATCCATGTTGTCACAAATGGCAAGGTTTCATTCTTTTTTATTGTTGAGTAATATTTCGTTGTATATATACCACATCTTCTTTATCCATTTGTCTACCAATGGACACTTAGGTTGCTATTGTAAATAGCTGCAGATTTATTTTTAACCCTGCTACTCAAGAAACTCACTGCTCCATGAATGAAGTCCTCCTAAGCACCTCCCATTTGACCTACATCATTCTAAAGATGAAGTCATGAAACATCTGGATAAATATTTCCTCTGAAGTTCATGCAAAAACAAAAACCAAATATTCCATCCAAGCTCCCTCCCCCTTGAGCATAGATAAATGAATCAACTGAATGGAGGTGACAGAGTGACCCTTTCTCACCCACCTCAGCCCTATCTACAGGGCAGTAACAAACAACACATTACCAAGTCTCAACAGCATTCGGGAAAAGAACAGAATGTTCCATTGACCTAAAGACAGAAGGTCAAGCAACAGCCTTACTTTCGGTTGCTTTGACCCAGGATGTCTTCACTTGCAGTGCAGTTTTAAACAATTTAGTAGCACTGTCAACTGTTCCAACTGAACACCCAACAGCTTCCAACATGGCGATGACCCAACTTGTTTGAAATCCTAAATCAAGTGGATTTAACATTCAGACAAAAGGAAGGTTTTTGAAAATAAGCTGCTTTTGATCTATCTTTGCTGGCCATGCGTAGCAGAACTCTAGTTTCATTCAGACACAGGTCTTTCCCTTCAAAGAAGAATGGAAAGGTATAAAACGAAGGGGACTCTGGTGTCCTGCCATTCAGTTTTGGCGTTCTCCACTCAGTGCTCATGCAGAGCCCCAAATTACGGGCTCAGTCTGCCATAAGAATGCCTCCCCTTTGCAAACCAGCCTCAAGTTCAGGCCACTCACACTTCATACTGACTACAGATTCAGTGGTTCCCATGACCTCCTCGGGTTGATAATTCTCTGAGACACCTCACAGAACTCAGGAAAGTGCTATATAAATTTATATGTTTAGGGGAAGCCAGGATGGCTCAGTGGGTTAAGCGCTCACTTTGCAGCACCAGGGACCAAGGATCGAATCCTGGTCCCAGC